>CAMPDV010002375.1:0-79782 GCA_946699065.1 Loxodes magnus
AAAATTTCGTATTCTCACTTCAAAACACTTATAAAAAACAATGTTTTTTTTTACTTTAAAAATTACACAACTATTTTTCATACATTGTTAACTCACTCTGGTATTAAAATTTCGTATTCTCACTTCAAAACACTAATAAAAACAATGTTTTTTTTTACTTTAAAAATTACACAACTATTTTTCATACATTGTTAACTCACTCTGGTATTAAAATTTCGTATTCTCACTTCAAAATACTTATAAAAACAATGTTTTTTTTTTACTTTAAAAATTACACAACTATTTTTCATACATTGTTAACTCACTCTGGTATTAAAATTTCGTATTCTCACTTCAAAACACTAATAAAAACAATGTTTTTTTTACTTTAAAAATTACACAACTATTTTCATACATTGTTAACTCACTCTGGTATTAAAATTTCGTATTCTCACTTCAAAACACTTATAAAACAATGTTTTTTTTTACTTTAAAAATTACACAACTATTTTCATACATTGTTAACTCACTCTGGTATTAAAATTTCGTATTCTCACTTCAAAACACTAATAAAAACAATGTTTTTTTTTACTTTAAAAATTACACAACTATTTTTCATACATTGTTAACTCACTCTGGTATTAAAATTTCGTATTCTCACTTCAAAACACTAATAAAAACAATGTTTTTTTTACTTTAAAAATTACACAACTATTTTTCATACATTGTTAACTCACTCTGGTATTAAAATTTCGTATTCTCACTTCAAAACACTTATAAAACAATGTTTTTTTTTACTTTAAAAATTACACAACTATTTTTCATACATTGTTAACTCACTCTGGTATTAAAATTTCGTATTCTCACTTCAAAACACTAATAAAAACAATGTTTTTTTTTACTTTAAAAATTACACAACTATTTTTCATACATTGTTAACTCACTCTGGTATTAAAATTTCGTATTCTCACTTCAAAACACTAATAAAAACAATGTTTTTTTTTACTTTAAAAATTACACAACTATTTTTCATACATTGTTAACTCACTCTGGTATTAAAATTTCGTATTCTCACTTCAAAACACTAATAAAAACAATGTTTTTTTTACTTTAAAAATTACACAACTATTTTCATACATTGTTAACTCACTCTGGTATTAAAATTTCGTATTCTCACTTCAAAACACTAATAAAAACAATGTTTTTTTTTACTTTAAAAATTACACAACTATTTTTCATACATTGTTAACTCACTCTGGTATTAAAATTTGTATTCTCACTTCAAAACACTAATAAAAACAATGTTTTTTTTACTTTAAAAATTACACAACTATTTTTCATACATTGTTAACTCACTCTGGTATTAAAATTTCGTATTCTCACTTCAAAATACTAATAACAACAATGTTTTTTTTTTACTTTAAAAATTACACAACTATTTTTCATACATTGTTAACTCACTCTGGTATTAAAATTTCGTATTCTTTTTCAAAATACTTATAAAACAATGTTTTTTTTTACTTTAAAAATTACACAACTATTTTTCATACATTGTTAACTCACTCTGGTATTAAAATTTCGTATTCTCACTTCAAAATACTTATAAAAACAAAATTTTTTTTTACTTTAAAAATTACACAACTATTTTTCATACATTGTTAACTCACTCTGGTATTAAAATTTCGTATTCTCACTTCAAAACACTAATAAAAACAATGTTTTTTTTTACTTTAAAAATTACACAACTATTTTTCATACATTGTTAACTCACTCTGGTATTAAAATTTCGTATTCTCACTTCAAAACACTAATAAAAACAATGTTTTTTTTTACTTTAAAAATTACACAACTATTTTCATACATTGTTAACTCACTCTGGTATTAAAATTTCGTATTCTCACTTCAAAACACTTATAAAAACAATGTTTTTTTTTACTTTAAAAATTACACAACTATTTTTCATACATTGTTAACTCACTCTGGTATTAAAATTTCGTATTCTCACTTCAAAACACTAATAAAAACAATGTTTTTTTTACTTTAAAAATTACACAACTATTTTTCATACATTGTTAACTCACTCTGGTATTAAAATTTGTATTCTCACTTCAAAACACTAATAAAAACAATGTTTTTTTTACTTTAAAAATTACACAACTATTTTTCATACATTGTTAACTCACTCTGGTATTAAAATTTCGTATTCTCACTTCAAAATACTTATAAAAACAATGTTTTTTTTTACTTTAAAAATTACACAACTATTTTCATACATTGTTAACTCACTCTGGTATTAAAATTTCGTATTCTCACTTCAAAACACTAATAAAAACAATGTTTTTTTTTACTTTAAAAATTACACAACTATTTTCATACATTGTTAACTCACTCTGGTATTAAAATTTCGTATTCTCACTTCAAAACATATCAAAAACAATGTTTTTTTTTACTTTAAAAATTACACAACTATTTTCATACATTGTTAACTCACTCTGGTATTAAAATTTCGTATTCTCACTTCAAAACACTAATAAAAACAATGTTTTTTTTTACTTTAAAAATTACACAACTATTTTCATACATTGTTAACTCACTCTGGTATTAAAATTTCGTATTCTCACTTCAAAACACTAATAAAAACAATGTTTTTTTTACTTTAAAAATTACACAACTATTTTTCATACATTGTTAACTCACTCTGGTATTAAAATTTCGTATTCTCACTTCAAAACACTTATAAAACAATGTTTTTTTTTACTTTAAAAATTACACAACTATTTTTCATACATTGTTAACTCACTCTGGTATTAAAATTTCGTATTCTCACTTCAAAACACTAATAAAAACAATGTTTTTTTTACTTTAAAAATTACACAACTATTTTCATACATTGTTAACTCACTCTGGTATTAAAATTTCGTATTCTCACTTCAAAACACTAATAAAAACAATGTTTTTTTTTACTTTAAAAATTACACAACTATTTTTCATACATTGTTAACTCACTCTGGTATTAAAATTTCGTATTCTCACTTCAAAATACTAATAAAAACAATGTTTTTTTTTACTTTAAAAATTACACAACTATTTTTCATACATTGTTAACTCACTCTGGTATTAAAATTTCGTATTCTTTTTCAAAATACTAATAAAAACAATGTTTTTTTTTTACTTTAAAAATTACACAACTATTTTCATACATTGTTAACTCACTCTGGTATTAAAATTTCGTATTCTTTTTCAAAATACTAATAAAAACAATGTTTTTTTTTACTTTAAAAATTACACAACTATTTTCATACATTGTTAACTCACTCTGGTATTAAAATTTCGTATTCTCACTTCAAAACACTAATAAAAACAATGTTTTTTTTACTTTAAAAATTACACAACTATTTTTCATACATTGTTAACTCACTCTGGTATTAAAATTTCGTATTCTCACTTCAAAACACTAATAAAAACAATGTTTTTTTTTACTTTAAAAATTACACAACTATTTTCATACATTGTTAACTCACTCTGGTATTAAAATTTCGTATTCTCACTTCAAAACACTAATAAAAACAATGTTTTTTTTACTTTAAAAATTACACAACTATTTTTCATACATTGTTAACTCACTCTGGTATTAAAATTTCGTATTCTCACTTCAAAACACTAATAAAAACAATGTTTTTTTTTACTTTAAAAATTACACAACTATTTTCATACATTGTTAACTCACTCTGGTATTAAAATTTCGTATTCTCACTTCAAAACACTAATAAAACAATGTTTTTTTTTACTTTAAAAATTACACAACTATTTTTCATACATTGTTAACTCACTCTGGTATTAAAATTTCGTATTCTCACTTCAAAACATATCAAAAACAATGTTTTTTTTTACTTTAAAAATTACACAACTATTTTCATACATTGTTAACTCACTCTGGTATTAAAATTTCGTATTCTCACTTCAAAACACTAATAAAAACAATGTTTTTTTTACTTTAAAAATTACACAACTATTTTTCATACATTGTTAACTCACTCTGGTATTAAAATTTCGTATTCTCACTTCAAAACACTAATAAAAACAATGTTTTTTTTACTTTAAAAATTACACAACTATTTTTCATACATTGTTAACTCACTCTGGTATTAAAATTTGTATTCTCACTTCAAAACACTAATAAAAACAATGTTTTTTTTACTTTAAAAATTACACAACTATTTTTCATACATTGTTAACTCACTCTGGTATTAAAATTTCGTATTCTCACTTCAAAACACTAATAAAAACAATGTTTTTTTTTTACTTTAAAAATTACACAACTATTTTTCATACATTGTTAACTCACTCTGGTATTAAAATTTCGTATTCTCACTTCAAAACACTAATAAAAACAATGTTTTTTTTACTTTAAAAATTACACAACTATTTTCATACATTGTTAACTCACTCTGGTATTAAAATTTCGTATTCTCACTTCAAAACACTAATAAAAACAATGTTTTTTTTACTTTAAAAATTACACAACTATTTTTCATACATTGTTAACTCACTCTGGTATTAAAATTTCGTATTCTCACTTCAAAACACTTATAAAACAATGTTTTTTTTTACTTTAAAAATTACACAACTATTTTTCATACATTGTTAACTCACTCTGGTATTAAAATTTCGTATTCTCACTTCAAAACACTAATAAAAACAATGTTTTTTTTTACTTTAAAAATTACACAACTATTTTTCATACATTGTTAACTCACTCTGGTATTAAAATTTCGTATTCTCACTTCAAAACACTAATAAAAACAATGTTTTTTTTTACTTTAAAAATTACACAACTATTTTTCATACATTGTTAACTCACTCTGGTATTAAAATTTCGTATTCTCACTTCAAAACACTAATAAAAACAATGTTTTTTTTACTTTAAAAATTACACAACTATTTTTCATACATTGTTAACTCACTCTGGTATTAAAATTTGTATTCTCACTTCAAAACACTAATAAAAACAATGTTTTTTTTTACTTTAAAAATTACACAACTATTTTTCATACATTGTTAACTCACTCTGGTATTAAAATTTCGTATTCTCACTTCAAAACACTAATAAAAACAATGTTTTTTTTACTTTAAAAATTACACAACTATTTTCATACATTGTTAACTCACTCTGGTATTAAAATTTCGTATTCTCACTTCAAAACACTAATAAAAACAATGTTTTTTTTACTTTAAAAATTACACAACTATTTTTCATACATTGTTAACTCACTCTGGTATTAAAATTTCGTATTCTCACTTCAAAACACTAATAAAAACAATGTTTTTTTTACTTTAAAAATTACACAACTATTTTCATACATTGTTAACTCACTCTGGTATTAAAATTTCGTATTCTCACTTCAAAACACTAATAAAAGCAATGTTTTTTTTTACTTTAAAAATTACACAACTATTTTTCATACATTGTTAACTCACTCTGGTATTAAAATTTCGTATTCTCACTTCAAAACACTAATAAAAACAATGTTTTTTTTACTTTAAAAATTACACAACTATTTTTCATACATTGTTAACTCACTCTGGTATTAAAATTTCGTATTCTCACTTCAAAACACTAATAAAAACAATGTTTTTTTTTACTTTAAAAATTACACAACTATTTTCATACATTGTTAACTCACTCTGGTATTAAAATTTCGTATTCTCACTTCAAAACACTAATAAAAACAATGTTTTTTTTACTTTAAAAATTACACAACTATTTTCATACATTGTTAACTCACTCTGGTATTAAAATTTCGTATTCTCACTTCAAAACACTAATAAAACAATGTTTTTTTTTACTTTAAAAATTACACAACTATTTTTCATACATTGTTAACTCACTCTGGTATTAAAATTTCGTATTCTCACTTCAAAACACTAATAAAAACAATGTTTTTTTTACTTTAAAAATTACACAACTATTTTTCATACATTGTTAACTCACTCTGGTATTAAAATTTCGTATTCTCACTTCAAAACACTAATAAAAACAATGTTTTTTTTACTTTAAAAATTACACAACTATTTTTCATACATTGTTAACTCACTCTGGTATTAAAATTTCGTATTCTCACTTCAAAACACTAATAAAAACAATGTTTTTTTTACTTTAAAAATTACACAACTATTTTTCATACATTGTTAACTCACTCTGGTATTAAAATTTGTATTCTCACTTCAAAACACTAATAAAAACAATGTTTTTTTTTACTTTAAAAATTACACAACTATTTTTCATACATTGTTAACTCACTCTGGTATTAAAATTTCGTATTCTCACTTCAAAACACTAATAAAAACAATGTTTTTTTTACTTTAAAAATTACACAACTATTTTCATACATTGTTAACTCACTCTGGTATTAAAATTTCGTATTCTCACTTCAAAACACTAATAAAAACAATGTTTTTTTTACTTTAAAAATTACACAACTATTTTTCATACATTGTTAACTCACTCTGGTATTAAAATTTCGTATTCTCACTTCAAAACACTAATAAAAACAATGTTTTTTTTACTTTAAAAATTACACAACTATTTTTCATACATTGTTAACTCACTCTGGTATTAAAATTTCGTATTCTCACTTCAAAACACTAATAAAACAATGTTTTTTTTTACTTTAAAAATTACACAACTATTTTCATACATTGTTAACTCACTCTGGTATTAAAATTTCGTATTCTCACTTCAAAACACTAATAAAACAATGTTTTTTTTTACTTTAAAAATTACACAACTATTTTCATACATTGTTAACTCACTCTGGTATTAAAATTTCGTATTCTCACTTCAAAACATATCAAAAACAATGTTTTTTTTTACTTTAAAAATTACACAACTATTTTCATACATTGTTAACTCACTCTGGTATTAAAATTTCGTATTCTCACTTCAAAACACTAATAAAAACAATGTTTTTTTTTACTTTAAAAATTACACAACTATTTTTCATACATTGTTAACTCACTCTGGTATTAAAATTTCGTATTCTCACTTCAAAACACTAATAAAAACAATGTTTTTTTTACTTTAAAAATTACACAACTATTTTTCATACATTGTTAACTCACTCTGGTATTAAAATTTGTATTCTCACTTCAAAACACTAATAAAAACAATGTTTTTTTTACTTTAAAAATTACACAACTATTTTTCATACATTGTTAACTCACTCTGGTATTAAAATTTCGTATTCTCACTTCAAAACACTAATAAAAACAATGTTTTTTTTTACTTTAAAAATTACACAACTATTTTTCATACATTGTTAACTCACTCTGGTATTAAAATTTCGTATTCTCACTTCAAAACACTAATAAAAACAATGTTTTTTTTACTTTAAAAATTACACAACTATTTTTCATACATTGTTAACTCACTCTGGTATTAAAATTTCGTATTCTCACTTCAAAATACTTATAAAACAATGTTTTTTTTTACTTTAAAAATTACACAACTATTTTTCATACATTGTTAACTCACTCTGGTATTAAAATTTCGTATTCTCACTTCAAAACACTAATAAAAACAATGTTTTTTTTACTTTAAAAATTACACAACTATTTT
This sequence comes from Loxodes magnus, assembly GCA_946699065.1. Lineage (NCBI taxonomy): Eukaryota > Ciliophora > Karyorelictea > Loxodida > Loxodidae > Loxodes > Loxodes magnus. Next base: position 7,598 of record CAMPDV010002375.1, read on the forward strand.
CATACATTGTTAACTCACTCTGGTATTAAAATTTCGTATTCTCACTTCAAAACACTAATAAAAACAATGTTTTTTTTACTTTAAAAATTACACAACTATTTTTCATACATTGTTAACTCACTCTGGTATTAAAATTTCGTATTCTCACTTCAAAACACTAATAAAAACAATGTTTTTTTTTACTTTAAAAATTACACAACTATTTTCATACATTGTTAACTCACTCTGGTATTAAAATTTCGTATTCTCACTTCAAAACACTAATAAAAACAATGTTTTTTTTTACTTTAAAAATTACACAACTATTTTTCATACATTGTTAACTCACTCTGGTATTAAAATTTCGTATTCTCACTTCAAAATACTTATAAAAATAATGTTTTTTTTTACTTTAAAAATTACACAACTATTTTTCATACATTGTTAACTCACTCTGGTATTAAAATTTCGTATTCTCACTTCAAAATACTTATAAAAACAATGTTTTTTTTTACTTTAAAAATTACACAACTATTTTCATACATTGTTAACTCACTCTGGTATTAAAATTTCGTATTCTCACTTCAAAACACTAATAAAAACAATGTTTTTTTTTACTTTAAAAATTACACAACTATTTTTCATACATTGTTAACTCACTCTGGTATTAAAATTTCGTATTCTCACTTCAAAACACTAATAAAAGCAATGTTTTTTTTTACTTTAAAAATTACACAACTATTTTTCATACATTGTTAACTCACTCTGGTATTAAAATTTCGTATTCTCACTTCAAAACACTAATAAAAACAATGTTTTTTTTACTTTAAAAATTACACAACTATTTTTCATACATTGTTAACTCACTCTGGTATTAAAATTTCGTATTCTCACTTCAAAACATATCAAAAACAATGTTTTTTTTTACTTTAAAAATTACACAACTATTTTTCATACATTGTTAACTCACTCTGGTATTAAAATTTCGTATTCTCACTTCAAAACATATCAAAAACAATGTTTTTTTTTACTTTAAAAATTACACAACTATTTTCATACATTGTTAACTCACTCTGGTATTAAAATTTCGTATTCTCACTTCAAAACACTAATAAAAACAATGTTTTTTTTACTTTAAAAATTACACAACTATTTTTCATACATTGTTAACTCACTCTGGTATTAAAATTTGTATTCTCACTTCAAAACACTAATAAAAACAATGTTTTTTTTTACTTTAAAAATTACACAACTATTTTTCATAAATTGTTAACTCACTCTGGTATTAAAATTTCGTATTCTCACTTCAAAACATATCAAAAACAATGTTTTTTTTTTACTTTAAAAATTACACAACTATTTTTCATACATTGTTAACTCACTCTGGTATTAAAATTTCGTATTCTCACTTCAAAACACTAATAAAAACAATGTTTTTTTTACTTTAAAAATTACACAACTATTTTTCATACATTGTTAACTCACTCTGGTATTAAAATTTCGTATTCTCACTTCAAAACACTAATAAAAACAATGTTTTTTTTACTTTAAAAATTACACAACTATTTTTCATACATTGTTAACTCACTCTGGTATTAAAATTTCGTATTCTCACTTCAAAACACTAATAAAACAATGTTTTTTTTTACTTTAAAAATTACACAACTATTTTCATACATTGTTAACTCACTCTGGTATTAAAATTTCGTATTCTCACTTCAAAACACTAATAAAACAATGTTTTTTTTTACTTTAAAAATTACACAACTATTTTTCATACATTGTTAACTCACTCTGGTATTAAAATTTCGTATTCTCACTTCAAAACATATCAAAAACAATGTTTTTTTTTACTTTAAAAATTACACAACTATTTTCATACATTGTTAACTCACTCTGGTATTAAAATTTCGTATTCTCACTTCAAAACACTAATAAAAACAATGTTTTTTTTACTTTAAAAATTACACAACTATTTTTCATACATTGTTAACTCACTCTGGTATTAAAATTTCGTATTCTCACTTCAAAACACTAATAAAAACAATGTTTTTTTTACTTTAAAAATTACACAACTATTTTTCATACATTGTTAACTCACTCTGGTATTAAAATTTCGTATTCTCACTTCAAAACACTAATAAAAACAATGTTTTTTTTACTTTAAAAATTACACAACTATTTTTCATACATTGTTAACTCACTCTGGTATTAAAATTTCGTATTCTCACTTCAAAACACTAATAAAAACAATGTTTTTTTTACTTTAAAAATTACACAACTATTTTTCATACATTGTTAACTCACTCTGGTATTAAAATTTCGTATTCTCACTTCAAAACACTAATAAAAACAATGTTTTTTTTACTTTAAAAATTACACAACTATTTTTCATACATTGTTAACTCACTCTGGTATTAAAATTTGTATTCTCACTTCAAAACACTAATAAAAACAATGTTTTTTTTTACTTTAAAAATTACACAACTATTTTTCATACATTGTTAACTCACTCTGGTATTAAAATTTCGTATTCTCACTTCAAAACACTAATAAAAACAATGTTTTTTTTACTTTAAAAATTACACAACTATTTTTCATACATTGTTAACTCACTCTGGTATTAAAATTTCGTATTCTCACTTCAAAACACTAATAAAAACAATGTTTTTTTTACTTTAAAAATTACACAACTATTTTTCATACATTGTTAACTCACTCTGGTATTAAAATTTCGTATTCTCACTTCAAAATACTTATAAAAATAATGTTTTTTTTTACTTTAAAAATTACACAACTATTTTTCATACATTGTTAACTCACTCTGGTATTAAAATTTCGTATTCTCACTTCAAAACACTAATAAAAACAATGTTTTTTTTTACTTTAAAAATTACACAACTATTTTCATACATTGTTAACTCACTCTGGTATTAAAATTTCGTATTCTCACTTCAAAACACTAATAAAACAATGTTTTTTTTTACTTTAAAAATTACACAACTATTTTTCATACATTGTTAACTCACTCTGGTATTAAAATTTCGTATTCTCACTTCAAAACACTAATAAAAACAATGTTTTTTTTACTTTAAAAATTACACAACTATTTTTCATACATTGTTAACTCACTCTGGTATTAAAATTTGTATTCTCACTTCAAAACACTAATAAAAACAATGTTTTTTTTTACTTTAAAAATTACACAACTATTTTTCATACATTGTTAACTCACTCTGGTATTAAAATTTCGTATTCTCACTTCAAAACACTAATAAAAGCAATGTTTTTTTTTACTTTAAAAATTACACAACTATTTTTCATACATTGTTAACTCACTCTGGTATTAAAATTTCGTATTCTCACTTCAAAACACTAATAAAAACAATGTTTTTTTTACTTTAAAAATTACACAACTATTTTTCATACATTGTTAACTCACTCTGGTATTAAAATTTCGTATTCTCACTTCAAAACACTAATAAAAACAATGTTTTTTTTACTTTAAAAATTACACAACTATTTTTCATACATTGTTAACTCACTCTGGTATTAAAATTTCGTATTCTCACTTCAAAACATATCAAAAACAATGTTTTTTTTTACTTTAAAAATTACACAACTATTTTTCATACATTGTTAACTCACTCTGGTATTAAAATTTCGTATTCTCACTTCAAAACACTAATAAAAACAATGTTTTTTTTACTTTAAAAATTACACAACTATTTTTCATACATTGTTAACTCACTCTGGTATTAAAATTTCGTATTCTCACTTCAAAATACTTATAAAAATAATGTTTTTTTTTACTTTAAAAATTACACAACTATTTTTCATACATTGTTAACTCACTCTGGTATTAAAATTTCGTATTCTCACTTCAAAACACTAATAAAAACAATGTTTTTTTTTACTTTAAAAATTACACAACTATTTTCATACATTGTTAACTCACTCTGGTATTAAAATTTCGTATTCTCACTTCAAAACACTAATAAAAACAATGTTTTTTTTTACTTTAAAAATTACACAACTATTTTCATACATTGTTAACTCACTCTGGTATTAAAATTTCGTATTCTCACTTCAAAATACTAATAAAAACAATGTTTTTTTTACTTTAAAAATTACACAACTATTTTTCATACATTGTTAACTCACTCTGGTATTAAAATTTCGTATTCTCACCTCAAAACACTTATAAAACAATGTTTTTTTTTACTTTAAAAATTACACAACTATTTTTCATACATTGTTAACTCACTCTGGTATTAAAATTTCGTATTCTCACTTCAAAATACTTATAAAAACAATGTTTTTTTTTACTTTAAAAATTACACAACTATTTTCATACATTGTTAACTCACTCTGGTATTAAAATTTCGTATTCTCACTTCAAAACACTAATAAAAACAATGTTTTTTTTTACTTTAAAAATTACACAACTATTTTCATACATTGTTAACTCACTCTGGTATTAAAATTTCGTATTCTCACTTCAAAACACTAATAAAAACAATGTTTTTTTTTACTTTAAAAATTACACAACTATTTTTCATACATTGTTAACTCACTCTGGTATTAAAATTTCGTATTCTCACTTCAAAACACTAATAAAAACAATGTTTTTTTTTACTTTAAAAATTACACAACTATTTTCATACATTGTTAACTCACTCTGGTATTAAAATTTCGTATTCTCACTTCAAAACACTAATAAAAACAATGTTTTTTTTTACTTTAAAAATTACACAACTATTTTTCATACATTGTTAACTCACTCTGGTATTAAAATTTCGTATTCTCACTTCAAAACACTTATAAAAACAATGTTTTTTTTTACTTTAAAAATTACACAACTATTTTCATACATTGTTAACTCACTCTGGTATTAAAATTTCGTATTCTCACTTCAAAACACTAATAAAAACAATGTTTTTTTTTACTTTAAAAATTACACAACTATTTTCATACATTGTTAACTCACTCTGGTATTAAAATTTCGTATTCTCACTTCAAAACACTAATAAAAACAATGTTTTTTTTACTTTAAAAATTACACAACTATTTTTCATACATTGTTAACTCACTCTGGTATTAAAATTTCGTATTCTTTTTCAAAATACTAATAAAAACAATGTTTTTTTTTACTTTAAAAATTACACAACTATTTTTCATACATTGTTAACTCACTCTGGTATTAAAATTTCGTATTCTCACTTCAAAATACTTATAAAAACAATGTTTTTTTTACTTTAAAAATTACACAACTATTTTTCATACATTGTTAACTCACTCTGGTATTAAAATTTGTATTCTCACTTCAAAACACTAATAAAAACAATGTTTTTTTTACTTTAAAAATTACACAACTATTTTTCATACATTGTTAACTCACTCTGGTATTAAAATTTCGTATTCTCACTTCAAAACATATCAAAAACAATGTTTTTTTTTACTTTAAAAATTACACAACTATTTTTCATACATTGTTAACTCACTCTGGTATTAAAATTTCGTATTCTCACTTCAAAACACTAATAAAAACAATGTTTTTTTTACTTTAAAAATTACACAACTATTTTTCATACATTGTTAACTCACTCTGGTATTAAAATTTCGTATTCTCACTTCAAAACACTAATAAAAACAATGTTTTTTTTACTTTAAAAATTACACAACTATTTTCATACATTGTTAACTCACTCTGGTATTAAAATTTCGTATTCTCACTTCAAAATACTTATAAAAACAATGTTTTTTTTTACTTTAAAAATTACACAACTATTTTTCATACATTGTTAACTCACTCTGGTATTAAAATTTCGTATTCTCACTTCAAAACACTTATAAAACAATGTTTTTTTTTACTTTAAAAATTACACAACTATTTTCATACATTGTTAACTCACTCTGGTATTAAAATTTCGTATTCTCACTTCAAAACACTAATAAAAACAATGTTTTTTTTACTTTAAAAATTACACAACTATTTTCATACATTGTTAACTCACTCTGGTATTAAAATTTCGTATTCTCACTTCAAAACACTAATAAAAACAATGTTTTTTTTTACTTTAAAAATTACACAACTATTTTTCATACATTGTTAACTCACTCTGGTATTAAAATTTCGTATTCTTTTTCAAAATACTAATAAAAACAATGTTTTTTTTTACTTTAAAAATTACACAACTATTTTCATACATTGTTAACTCACTCTGGTATTAAAATTTCGTATTCTCACTTCAAAATACTTATAAAAACAATGTTTTTTTTACTTTAAAAATTACACAACTATTTTTCATACATTGTTAACTCACTCTGGTATTAAAATTTCGTATTCTCACTTCAAAACACTAATAAAAACAATGTTTTTTTTACTTTAAAAATTACACAACTATTTTTCATACATTGTTAACTCACTCTGGTATTAAAATTTCGTATTCTCACTTCAAAACACTAATAAAAACAATGTTTTTTTTACTTTAAAAATTACACAACTATTTTTCATACATTGTTAACTCACTCTGGTATTAAAATTTCGTATTCTCACTTCAAAACACTAATAAAAACAATGTTTTTTTTTACTTTAAAAATTACACAACTATTTTTCATACATTGTTAACTCACTCTGGTATTAAAATTTCGTATTCTCACTTCAAAACACTAATAAAAACAATGTTTTTTTTACTTTAAAAATTACACAACTATTTTTCATACATTGTTAACTCACTCTGGTATTAAAATTTCGTATTCTCACTTCAAAATACTTATAAAAATATGTTTTTTTTTTACTTTAAAAATTACACAACTATTTTTCATACATTGTTAACTCACTCTGGTATTAAAATTTCGTATTCTCACCTCAAAATACTTATAAAAACAATGTTTTTTTTTACTTTAAAAATTACACAACTATTTTTCATACATTGTTAACTCACTCTGGTATTAAAATTTCGTATTCTCACTTCAAAACACTAATAAAAACAATGTTTTTTTTTACTTTAAAAATTACACAACTATTTTCATACATTGTTAACTCACTCTGGTATTAAAATTTCGTATTCTCACTTCAAAACACTAATAAAAACAATGTTTTTTTTACTTTAAAAATTACACAACTATTTTTCATACATTGTTAACTCACTCTGGTATTAAAATTTCGTATTCTCACTTCAAAACATATCAAAAACAATGTTTTTTTTTACTTTAAAAATTACACAACTATTTTTCATACATTGTTAACTCACTCTGGTATTAAAATTTCGTATTCTCACTTCAAAACACTAATAAAAACAATGTTTTTTTTACTTTAAAAATTACACAACTATTTTTCATACATTGTTAACTCACTCTGGTATTAAAATTTCGTATTCTCACTTCAAAACACTAATAAAAACAATGTTTTTTTTACTTTAAAAATTACACAACTATTTTTCATACATTGTTAACTCACTCTGGTATTAAAATTTCGTATTCTCACTTCAAAACACTAATAAAAACAATGTTTTTTTTACTTTAAAAATTACACAACTATTTTTCATACATTGTTAACTCACTCTGGTATTAAAATTTGTATTCTCACTTCAAAACACTAATAAAAACAATGTTTTTTTTACTTTAAAAATTACACAACTATTTTTCATACATTGTTAACTCACTCTGGTATTAAAATTTCGTATTCTCACTTCAAAACACTAATAAAAACAATGTTTTTTTTTACTTTAAAAATTACACAACTATTTTTCATACATTGTTAACTCACTCTGGTATTAAAATTTCGTATTCTCACTTCAAAACACTAATAAAAGCAATGTTTTTTTTTACTTTAAAAATTACACAACTATTTTTCATACATTGTTAACTCACTCTGGTATTAAAATTTCGTATTCTCACTTCAAAACACTAATAAAAACAATGTTTTTTTTACTTTAAAAATTACACAACTATTTTTCATACATTGTTAACTCACTCTGGTATTAAAATTTCGTATTCTCACTTCAAAACACTAATAAAAACAATGTTTTTTTTTACTTTAAAAATTACACAACTATTTTCATACATTGTTAACTCACTCTGGTATTAAAATTTCGTATTCTCACTTCAAAACACTAATAAAAACAATGTTTTTTTTACTTTAAAAATTACACAACTATTTTTCATACATTGTTAACTCACTCTGGTATTAAAATTTCGTATTCTCACTTCAAAACACTAATAAAAACAATGTTTTTTTTTACTTTAAAAATTACACAACTATTTTCATACATTGTTAACTCACTCTGGTATTAAAATTTCGTATTCTCACTTCAAAACACTAATAAAAACAATGTTTTTTTTTACTTTAAAAATTACACAACTATTTTCATACATTGTTAACTCACTCTGGTATTAAAATTTCGTATTCTCACTTCAAAATACTTATAAAAACAATGTTTTTTTTTTACTTTAAAAATTACACAACTATTTTCATACATTGTTAACTCACTCTGGTATTAAAATTTCGTATTCTCACTTCAAAATACTTATAAAAATATGTTTTTTTTTTACTTTAAAAATTACACAACTATTTTTCATACATTGTTAACTCACTCTGGTATTAAAATTTCGTATTCTCACTTCAAAATACTTATAAAAACAATGTTTTTTTTTACTTTAAAAATTACACAACTATTTTCATACATTGTTAACTCACTCTGGTATTAAAATTTCGTATTCTCACTTCAAAATACTTATAAAAACAATGTTTTTTTTTACTTTAAAAATTACACAACTATTTTCATACATTGTTAACTCACTCTGGTATTAAAATTTCGTATTCTCACTTCAAAACACTAATAAAAACAATGTTTTTTTTACTTTAAAAATTACACAACTATTTTTCATACATTGTTAACTCACTCTGGTATTAAAATTTCGTATTCTCACTTCAAAACATATCAAAAACAATGTTTTTTTTTACTTTAAAAATTACACAACTATTTTTCATACATTGTTAACTCACTCTGGTATTAAAATTTCGTATTCTCACTTCAAAACACTAATAAAAACAATGTTTTTTTTACTTTAAAAATTACACAACTATTTTTCATACATTGTTAACTCACTCTGGTATTAAAATTTCGTATTCTCACTTCAAAACACTAATAAAAACAATGTTTTTTTTACTTTAAAAATTACACAACTATTTTCATACATTGTTAACTCACTCTGGTATTAAAATTTCGTATTCTCACTTCAAAATACTTATAAAAACAATGTTTTTTTTTACTTTAAAAATTACACAACTATTTTTCATACATTGTTAACTCACTCTGGTATTAAAATTTCGTATTCTCACTTCAAAACACTTATAAAACAATGTTTTTTTTTACTTTAAAAATTACACAACTATTTTCATACATTGTTAACTCACTCTGGTATTAAAATTTCGTATTCTCACTTCAAAACACTAATAAAAACAATGTTTTTTTTACTTTAAAAATTACACAACTATTTTTCATACATTGTTAACTCACTCTGGTATTAAAATTTGTATTCTCACTTCAAAACACTAATAAAAACAATGTTTTTTTTTACTTTAAAAATTACACAACTATTTTCATACATTGTTAACTCACTCTGGTATTAAAATTTCGTATTCTCACTTCAAAACACTAATAAAAACAATGTTTTTTTTACTTTAAAAATTACACAACTATTTTTCATACATTGTTAACTCACTCTGGTATTAAAATTTCGTATTCTCACTTCAAAACACTAATAAAAACAATGTTTTTTTTTACTTTAAAAATTACACAACTATTTTCATACATTGTTAACTCACTCTGGTATTAAAATTTCGTATTCTCACTTCAAAACACTAATAAAAACAATGTTTTTTTTTACTTTAAAAATTACACAACTATTTTCATACATTGTTAACTCACTCTGGTATTAAAATTTCGTATTCTCACTTCAAAATACTTATAAAAACAATGTTTTTTTTTACTTTAAAAATTACACAACTATTTTTAATACATTGTTAACTCACTCTGGTATTAAAATTTCGTATTCTCACTTCAAAATACTTATAAAAACAATGTTTTTTTTTACTTTAAAAATTACACAACTATTTTCATACATTGTTAACTCACTCTGGTATTAAAATTTCGTATTCTCACTTCAAAACACTAATAAAAACAATGTTTTTTTTACTTTAAAAATTACACAACTATTTTTCATACATTGTTAACTCACTCTGGTATTAAAATTTCGTATTCTCACTTCAAAACACTAATAAAAACAATGTTTTTTTTACTTTAAAAATTACACAACTATTTTTCATACATTGTTAACTCACTCTGGTATTAAAATTTCGTATTCTCACTTCAAAACACTAATAAAAACAATGTTTTTTTTTACTTTAAAAATTACACAACTATTTTCATACATTGTTAACTCACTCTGGTATTAAAATTTCGTATTCTCACTTCAAAACACTAATAAAAACAATGTTTTTTTTTACTTTAAAAATTAAACAACTATTTTTCATACATGGTTAACTCACTCTGGTATTAAAATTTCGTATTCTCACTTCAAAACATATCAAAAACAATGTTTTTTTTTACTTTAAAAATTACACAACTATTTTTCATACATTGTTAACTCACTCTGGTATTAAAATTTCGTATTCTCACTTCAAAACACTAATAAAAACAATGTTTTTTTTTACTTTAAAAATTACACAACTATTTTTCATACATTGTTAACTCACTCTGGTATTAAAATTTCGTATTCTCACTTCAAAATACTTATAAAAATAATGTTTTTTTTTACTTTAAAAATTACACAACTATTTTTCATACATTGTTAACTCACTCTGGTATTAAAATTTCGTATTCTCACTTCAAAACACTAATAAAAACAATGTTTTTTTTTACTTTAAAAATTACACAACTATTTTCATACATTGTTAACTCACTCTGGTATTAAAATTTCGTATTCTCACTTCAAAACACTAATAAAAACAATGTTTTTTTTTACTTTAAAAATTACACAACTATTTTCATACATTGTTAACTCACTCTGGTATTAAAATTTCGTATTCTCACTTCAAAACACTAATAAAAACAATGTTTTTTTTACTTTAAAAATTACACAACTATTTTTCATACATTGTTAACTCACTCTGGTATTAAAATTTCGTATTCTCACCTCAAAACACTTATAAAACAATGTTTTTTTTTACTTTAAAAATTACACAACTATTTTTCATACATTGTTAACTCACTCTGGTATTAAAATTTCGTATTCTCACTTCAAAATACTTATAAAAACAATGTTTTTTTTTACTTTAAAAATTACACAACTATTTTCATACATTGTTAACTCACTCTGGTATTAAAATTTCGTATTCTTTTTCAAAATACTAATAAAAACAATGTTTTTTTTTACTTTAAAAATTACACAACTATTTTCATACATTGTTAACTCACTCTGGTATTAAAATTTCGTATTCTCACTTCAAAACACTAATAAAAACAATGTTTTTTTTACTTTAAAAATTACACAACTATTTTTCATACATTGTTAACTCACTCTGGTATTAAAATTTCGTATTCTCACTTCAAAATACTTATAAAAACAATGTTTTTTTTACTTTAAAAATTACACAACTATTTTCATACATTGTTAACTCACTCTGGTATTAAAATTTCGTATTCTCACTTCAAAATACTTATAAAAACAATGTTTTTTTTTACTTTAAAAATTACACAACTATTTTCATACATTGTTAACTCACTCTGGTATTAAAATTTCGTATTCTCACTTCAAAACACTAATAAAAACAATGTTTTTTTTACTTTAAAAATTACACAACTATTTTTCATACATTGTTAACTCACTCTGGTATTAAAATTTCGTATTCTCACTTCAAAATACTTATAAAAACAATGTTTTTTTTTACTTTAAAAATTACACAACTATTTTTCATACATTGTTAACTCACTCTGGTATTAAAATTTCGTATTCTCACTTCAAAACACTTATAAAACAATGTTTTTTTTTACTTTAAAAATTACACAACTATTTTCATACATTGTTAACTCACTCTGGTATTAAAATTTCGTATTCTCACTTCAAAACACTAATAAAAACAATGTTTTTTTTTACTTTAAAAATTACACAACTATTTTTCATACATTGTTAACTCACTCTGGTATTAAAATTTCGTATTCTCACTTCAAAATACTTATAAAAACAATGTTTTTTTTTACTTTAAAAATTACACAACTATTTTCATACATTGTTAACTCACTCTGGTATTAAAATTTCGTATTCTCACTTCAAAACACTAATAAAAACAATGTTTTTTTTACTTTAAAAATTACACAACTATTTTTCATACATTGTTAACTCACTCTGGTATTAAAATTTCGTATTCTCACCTCAAAACACTTATAAAACAATGTTTTTTTTTACTTTAAAAATTACACAACTATTTTTCATACATTGTTAACTCACTCTGGTATTAAAATTTCGTATTCTCACTTCAAAATACTTATAAAAACAATGTTTTTTTTTTACTTTAAAAATTACACAACTATTTTCATACATTGTTAACTCACTCTGGTATTAAAATTTCGTATTCTCACTTCAAAACACTAATAAAAACAATGTTTTTTTTTACTTTAAAAATTACACAACTATTTTCATACATTGTTAACTCACTCTGGTATTAAAATTTCGTATTCTCACTTCAAAATACTTATAAAAACAATGTTTTTTTTTTACTTTAAAAATTACACAACTATTTTTCATACATTGTTAACTCACTCTGGTATTAAAATTTCGTATTCTCACTTCAAAATACTTATAAAAACAATGTTTTTTTTTACTTTAAAAATTACACAACTATTTTCATACATTGTTAACTCACTCTGGTATTAAAATTTCGTATTCTCACTTCAAAACATATCAAAAACAATGTTTTTTTTTACTTTAAAAATTACACAACTATTTTCATACATTGTTAACTCACTCTGGTATTAAAATTTCGTATTCTCACTTCAAAACACTAATAAAAACAATGTTTTTTTTACTTTAAAAATTACACAACTATTTTTCATACATTGTTAACTCACTCTGGTATTAAAATTTCGTATTCTCACTTCAAAACACTAATAAAAACAATGTTTTTTTTACTTTAAAAATTACACAACTATTTTTCATACATTGTTAACTCACTCTGGTATTAAAATTTCGTATTCTCACTTCAAAACACTAATAAAAACAATGTTTTTTTTTTACTTTAAAAATTAAACAACTATTTTTCATACATTGTTAACTCACTCTGGTATTAAAATTTCGTATTCTCACTTCAAAACACTAATAAAAGCAATGTTTTTTTTTACTTTAAAAATTACACAACTATTTTTCATACATTGTTAACTCACTCTGGTATTAAAATTTCGTATTCTCACTTCAAAACACTAATAAAAACAATGTTTTTTTTTACTTTAAAAATTACACAACTATTTTTCATACATTGTTAACTCACTCTGGTATTAAAATTTCGTATTCTCACTTCAAAACACTAATAAAAACAATGTTTTTTTTTACTTTAAAAATTACACAACTATTTTTCATACATTGTTAACTCACTCTGGTATTAAAATTTCGTATTCTCACTTCAAAACACTAATAAAAACAATGTTTTTTTTTACTTTAAAAATTACACAACTATTTTTCATACATTGTTAACTCACTCTGGTATTAAAATTTCGTATTCTCACTTCAAAACACTTATAAAACAATGTTTTTTTTTACTTTAAAAATTACACAACTATTTTTCATACATTGTTAACTCACTCTGGTATTAAAATTTCGTATTCTCACTTCAAAATACTTATAAAAACAATGTTTTTTTTACTTTAAAAATTACACAACTATTTTCATACATTGTTAACTCACTCTGGTATTAAAATTTCGTATTCTCACTTCAAAACACTAATAAAAACAATGTTTTTTTTACTTTAAAAATTACACAACTATTTTCATACATTGTTAACTCACTCTGGTATTAAAATTTCGTATTCTCACTTCAAAACACTAATAAAAACAATGTTTTTTTTTACTTTAAAAATTACACAACTATTTTCATACATTGTTAACTCACTCTGGTATTAAAATTTCGTATTCTCACTTCAAAACACTAATAAAAACAATGTTTTTTTTACTTTAAAAATTACACAACTATTTTTCATACATTGTTAACTCACTCTGGTATTAAAATTTCGTATTCTCACCTCAAAACACTTATAAAACAATGTTTTTTTTTACTTTAAAAATTACACAACTATTTTTCATACATTGTTAACTCACTCTGGTATTAAAATTTCGTATTCTCACTTCAAAACACTAATAAAAACAATGTTTTTTTTTACTTTAAAAATTAAACAACTATTTTTCATACATGGTTAACTCACTCTGGTATTAAAATTTCGTATTCTCACTTCAAAACATATCAAAAACAATGTTTTTTTTTACTTTAAAAATTACACAACTATTTTTCATACATTGTTAACTCACTCTGGTATTAAAATTTCGTATTCTCACTTCAAAACACTAATAAAAACAATGTTTTTTTTACTTTAAAAATTACACAACTATTTTTCATACATTGTTAACTCACTCTGGTATTAAAATTTCGTATTCTCACTTCAAAACACTAATAAAAACAATGTTTTTTTTTACTTTAAAAATTACACAACTATTTTCATACATTGTTAACTCACTCTGGTATTAAAATTTCGTATTCTCACTTCAAAACACTAATAAAAACAATGTTTTTTTTTACTTTAAAAATTACACAACTATTTTCATACATTGTTAACTCACTCTGGTATTAAAATTTCGTATTCTCACTTCAAAACACTAATAAAAACAATGTTTTTTTTTACTTTAAAAATTACACAACTATTTTCATACATTGTTAACTCACTCTGGTATTAAAATTTCGTATTCTCACTTCAAAACACTAATAAAAACAATGTTTTTTTTACTTTAAAAATTACACAACTATTTTTCATACATTGTTAACTCACTCTGGTATTAAAATTTCGTATTCTCACCTCAAAACACTTATAAAACAATGTTTTTTTTTACTTTAAAAATTACACAACTATTTTTCATACATTGTTAACTCACTCTGGTATTAAAATTTCGTATTCTCACTTCAAAATACTTATAAAAACAATGTTTTTTTTTACTTTAAAAATTACACAACTATTTTCATACATTGTTAACTCACTCTGGTATTAAAATTTCGTATTCTTTTTCAAAATACTAATAAAAACAATGTTTTTTTTTACTTTAAAAATTACACAACTATTTTCATACATTGTTAACTCACTCTGGTATTAAAATTTCGTATTCTCACTTCAAAACACTAATAAAAACAATGTTTTTTTTACTTTAAAAATTACACAACTATTTTTCATACATTGTTAACTCACTCTGGTATTAAAATTTCGTATTCTCACTTCAAAATACTTATAAAAACAATGTTTTTTTACTTTAAAAATTACACAACTATTTTCATACATTGTTAACTCACTCTGGTATTAAAATTTCGTATTCTCACTTCAAAATACTTATAAAAACAATGTTTTTTTTTACTTTAAAAATTACACAACTATTTTCATACATTGTTAACTCACTCTGGTATTAAAATTTCGTATTCTCACTTCAAAACACTAATAAAAACAATGTTTTTTTTACTTTAAAAATTACACAACTATTTTTCATACATTGTTAACTCACTCTGGTATTAAAATTTCGTATTCTCACTTCAAAATACTTATAAAAACAATGTTTTTTTTTACTTTAAAAATTACACAACTATTTTTCATACATTGTTAACTCACTCTGGTATTAAAATTTCGTATTCTCACTTCAAAACACTTATAAAACAATGTTTTTTTTTTACTTTAAAAATTACACAACTATTTTCATACATTGTTAACTCACTCTGGTATTAAAATTTCGTATTCTCACTTCAAAACACTAATAAAAACAATGTTTTTTTTTACTTTAAAAATTACACAACTATTTTTCATACATTGTTAACTCACTCTGGTATTAAAATTTCGTATTCTCACTTCAAAACACTAATAAAAGCAATGTTTTTTTTTACTTTAAAAATTACACAACTATTTTCATACATTGTTAACTCACTCTGGTATTAAAATTTCGTATTCTCACTTCAAAACACTAATAAAAACAATGTTTTTTTTTACTTTAAAAATTACACAACTATTTTTCATACATTGTTAACTCACTCTGGTATTAAAATTTCGTATTCTCACCTCAAAACACTTATAAAACAATGTTTTTTTTTACTTTAAAAATTACACAACTATTTTTCATACATTGTTAACTCACTCTGGTATTAAAATTTCGTATTCTCACTTCAAAATACTTATAAAAACAATGTTTTTTTTTACTTTAAAAATTACACAACTATTTTCATACATTGTTAACTCACTCTGGTATTAAAATTTCGTATTCTCACTTCAAAACACTAATAAAAACAATGTTTTTTTTTACTTTAAAAATTACACAACTATTTTCATACATTGTTAACTCACTCTGGTATTAAAATTTCGTATTCTCACTTCAAAATACTTATAAAAACAATGTTTTTTTTTACTTTAAAAATTACACAACTATTTTTCATACATTGTTAACTCACTCTGGTATTAAAATTTCGTATTCTCACTTCAAAATACTTATAAAAACAATGTTTTTTTTTACTTTAAAAATTACACAACTATTTTCATACATTGTTAACTCACTCTGGTATTAAAATTTCGTATTCTCACTTCAAAACATATCAAAAACAATGTTTTTTTTTACTTTAAAAATTACACAACTATTTTCATACATTGTTAACTCACTCTGGTATTAAAATTTCGTATTCTCACTTCAAAACACTAATAAAAACAATGTTTTTTTTACTTTAAAAATTACACAACTATTTTTCATACATTGTTAACTCACTCTGGTATTAAAATTTGTATTCTCACTTCAAAACACTAATAAAAACAATGTTTTTTTTACTTTAAAAATTACACAACTATTTTTCATACATTGTTAACTCACTCTGGTATTAAAATTTCGTATTCTCACTTCAAAACACTAATAAAAACAATGTTTTTTTTTACTTTAAAAATTAAACAACTATTTTTCATACATTGTTAACTCACTCTGGTATTAAAATTTCGTATTCTCACTTCAAAACACTAATAAAAGCAATGTTTTTTTTTTACTTTAAAAATTACACAACTATTTTTCATACATTGTTAACTCACTCTGGTATTAAAATTTCGTATTCTCACTTCAAAACACTAATAAAAACAATGTTTTTTTTTACTTTAAAAATTACACAACTATTTTTCATACATTGTTAACTCACTCTGGTATTAAAATTTCGTATTCTCACTTCAAAACACTAATAAAAACAATGTTTTTTTTTACTTTAAAAATTACACAACTATTTTTCATACATTGTTAACTCACTCTGGTATTAAAATTTCGTATTCTCACTTCAAAACACTAATAAAAACAATGTTTTTTTTTACTTTAAAAATTACACAACTATTTTTCATACATTGTTAACTCACTCTGGTATTAAAATTTCGTATTCTCACTTCAAAACACTTATAAAACAATGTTTTTTTTTACTTTAAAAATTACACAACTATTTTTCATACATTGTTAACTCACTCTGGTATTAAAATTTCGTATTCTCACTTCAAAATACTTATAAAAACAATGTTTTTTTTTACTTTAAAAATTACACAACTATTTTTCATACATTGTTAACTCACTCTGGTATTAAAATTTCGTATTCTCACTTCAAAACACTAATAAAAACAATGTTTTTTTTTACTTTAAAAATTACACAACTATTTTCATACATTGTTAACTCACTCTGGTATTAAAATTTCGTATTCTCACTTCAAAACACTAATAAAAACAATGTTTTTTTTTACTTTAAAAATTACACAACTATTTTCATACATTGTTAACTCACTCTGGTATTAAAATTTCGTATTCTCACTTCAAAACACTAATAAAAACAATGTTTTTTTTACTTTAAAAATTACACAACTATTTTTCATACATTGTTAACTCACTCTGGTATTAAAATTTCGTATTCTCACCTCAAAACACTTATAAAACAATGTTTTTTTTTACTTTAAAAATTACACAACTATTTTTCATACATTGTTAACTCACTCTGGTATTAAAATTTCGTATTCTCACTTCAAAATACTTATAAAAACAATGTTTTTTTTTACTTTAAAAATTACACAACTATTTTCATACATTGTTAACTCACTCTGGTATTAAAATTTCGTATTCTCACTTCAAAACACTAATAAAAACAATGTTTTTTTTTACTTTAAAAATTACACAACTATTTTCATACATTGTTAACTCACTCTGGTATTAAAATTTCGTATTCTCACTTCAAAACACTAATAAAAACAATGTTTTTTTTACTTTAAAATTACACAACTATTTTTCATACATTGTTAACTCACTCTGGTATTAAAATTTCGTATTCTCACTTCAAAACACTAATAAAAACAATGTTTTTTTTTACTTTAAAAATTACACAACTATTTTCATACATTGTTAACTCACTCTGGTATTAAAATTTCGTATTCTCACTTCAAAATACTTATAAAAACAATGTTTTTTTTTACTTTAAAAATTACACAACTATTTTCATACATTGTTAACTCACTCTGGTATTAAAATTTCGTATTCTCACTTCAAAACACTAATAAAAACAATGTTTTTTTTTACTTTAAAAATTACACAACTATTTTCATACATTGTTAACTCACTCTGGTATTAAAATTTCGTATTCTTTTTCAAAATACTAATAAAAACAATGTTTTTTTTTACTTTAAAAATTACACAACTATTTTCATACATTGTTAACTCACTCTGGTATTAAAATTTCGTATTCTCACTTCAAAACACTAATAAAAACAATGTTTTTTTTACTTTAAAAATTACACAACTATTTTTCATACATTGTTAACTCACTCTGGTATTAAAATTTCGTATTCTCACTTCAAAATACTTATAAAAACAATGTTTTTTTTTACTTTAAAAATTACACAACTATTTTTCATACATTGTTAACTCACTCTGGTATTAAAATTTCGTATTCTCACTTCAAAACACTAATAAAACAATGTTTTTTTTTTACTTTAAAAATTACACAACTATTTTCATACATTGTTAACTCACTCTGGTATTAAAATTTCGTATTCTCACTTCAAAACACTAATAAAAACAATGTTTTTTTTTTACTTTAAAAATTACACAACTATTTTTCATACATTGTTAACTCACTCTGGTATTAAAATTTCGTATTCTCACTTCAAAATACTTATAAAAACAATGTTTTTTTTTACTTTAAAAATTACACAACTATTTTCATACATTGTTAACTCACTCTGGTATTAAAATTTCGTATTCTCACTTCAAAACACTAATAAAAACAATGTTTTTTTTTACTTTAAAAATTACACAACTATTTTTTCATACATTGTTAACTCACTCTGGTATTAAAATTTCGTATTCTCACTTCAAAACACTAATAAAACAATGTTTTTTTTTTACTTTAAAAATTACACAACTATTTTCATACATTGTTAACTCACTCTGGTATTAAAATTTCGTATTCTCACTTCAAAATACTTATAAAAACAATGTTTTTTTTTACTTTAAAAAATTACACAACTATTTTCATACATTGTTAACTCACTCTGGTATTAAAATTTCGTATTCTCACTTCAAAACACTAATAAAAACAATGTTTTTTTTTTACTTTAAAAATTACACAACTATTTTCATACATTGTTAACTCACTCTGGTATTAAAATTTCGTATTCTCACTTCAAAACACTAATAAAAACAATGTTTTTTTTACTTTAAAAATTACACAACTATTTTTCATACATTGTTAACTCACTCTGGTATTATAAATTTCGTATTCTCACTTCAAAACACTAATAAAAACAATGTTTTTTTTACTTTAAAAATTACACAACTATTTTTCATACATTGTTAACTCACTCTGGTATTAAAATTTCGTATTCTCACTTCAAAACACTAATAAAAACAATGTTTTTTTTTACTTTAAAAATTACACAACTATTTTTCATACATTGTTAACTCACTCTGGTATTAAAATTTCGTATTCTCACTTCAAAACACTAATAAAAACAATGTTTTTTTTTTACTTTAAAAATTACACAACTATTTTTCATTACATTGTTAACTCACTCTGGTATTAAAATTTCGTATTCTCACTTCAAAATACTTATAAAAAATATGTTTTTTTTTTACTTTAAAAATTACACAACTATTTTTCATACATTGTTAACTCACTCTGGTATTAAAATTTCGTATTCTCACTTCAAAATACTTATAAAAACAATGTTTTTTTTTACTTTAAAAATTACACAACTATTTTTCATACATTGTTAACTCACTCTGGTATTAAAATTTCGTATTCTCACTTCAAAATACTTATAAAAACAATGTTTTTTTTTACTTTAAAAATTACACAACTATTTTTCATACATTGTTAACTCACTCTGGTATTAAAATTTCGTATTCTCACTTCAAAACACTAATAAAAACAATGTTTTTTTTACTTTAAAAATTACACAACTATTTTTCATACATTGTTAACTCACTCTGGTATTAAAATTTCGTATTCTCACTTCAAAACACTAATAAAAACAATGTTTTTTTTTACTTTAAAAATTACACAACTATTTTTCATACATTGTTAACTCACTCTGGTATTAAAATTTCGTATTCTCACTTCAAAAACACTAATAAAAACAATGTTTTTTTTACTTTAAAAAATTACACAACTATTTTTCATACATTGTTAACTCACTCTGGTATTAAAATTTCGTATTCTCACCTCAAAAACACTTATAAAACAATGTTTTTTTTTACTTTAAAAATTACACAACTATTTTTCATACATTGTTAACTCACTCTGGTATTAAAATTTCGTATTCTCACTTCAAAACACTAATAAAAACAATGTTTTTTTTACTTTAAAAATTACACAACTATTTTTCATACATTGTTAACTCACTCTGGTATTAAAATTTCGTATTCTCACTTCAAAACACTAATAAAAACAATGTTTTTTTTACTTTAAAAATTACACAACTATTTTTTCATACATTGTTAACTCACTCTGGTATTAAAATTTCGTATTCTCACTTCAAAATACTTATAAAAACAATGTTTTTTTTACTTTAAAAATTACACAACTATTTTTCATACATTGTTAACTCACTCTGGTATTAAAATTTCGTATTCTCACTTCAAAACACTAATAAAAACAATGTTTTTTTTACTTTAAAAATTACACAACTATTTTTCATACATTGTTAACTCACTCTGGTATTAAAATTTCGTATTCTCACTTCAAAACACTAATAAAAACAATGTTTTTTTTTACTTTAAAAATTACACAACTATTTTTCATACATTGTTAACTCACTCTGGTATTAAAAATTTCGTATTCTCACTTCAAAATACTTATAAAAATATGTTTTTTTTTTACTTTAAAAATTACACAACTATTTTTCATACATTGTTAACTCACTCTGGTATTAAAATTTCGTATTCTCACTTCAAAATACTTATAAAAACAATGTTTTTTTTACTTTAAAAATTACACAACTATTTTTCATACATTGTTAACTCACTCTGGTATTAAAATTTCGTATTCTCACTTCAAAACACTAATAAAAACAATGTTTTTTTTACTTTAAAAATTACACAACTATTTTTCATACATTGTTAACTCACTCTGGTATTAAAATTTCGTATTCTCACTTCAAAACACTAATAAAAACAATGTTTTTTTTTTACTTTAAAAATTACACAACTATTTTTCATACATTGTTAACTCACTCTGGTATTAAAATTTCGTATTCTCACTTCAAAACACTAATAAAAACAATGTTTTTTTTACTTTAAAAATTACACAACTATTTTTCATACATTGTTAACTCACTCTGGTATTAAAATTTCGTATTCTCACTTCAAAACACTAATAAAAACAATGTTTTTTTTACTTTAAAAATTACACAACTATTTTTCATACATTGTTAACTCACTCTGGTATTAAAATTTCGTATTCTCACTTCAAAACACTAATAAAAAACAATGTTTTTTTTACTTTAAAAATTACACAACTATTTTTCATACATTGTTAACTCACTCTGGTATTAAAATTTCGTATTCTCACTTCAAAACACTAATAAAAACAATGTTTTTTTTTACTTTAAAATTACACAACTATTTTTCATACATTGTTAACTCACTCTGGTATTAAAATTTCGTATTCTCACTTCAAAACACTAATAAAAAACAATGTTTTTTTTTACTTTAAAAATTACACAACTATTTTTCATACATTGTTAACTCACTCTGGTATTAAAATTTCGTATTCTCACTTCAAAACACTAATAAAAACAATGTTTTTTTTTACTTTAAAAATTACACAACTATTTTTCATACATTGTTAACTCACTCTGGTATTAAAATTTCGTATTCTCACTTCAAAATACTTATAAAAATATGTTTTTTTTTTACTTTAAAAATTACACAACTATTTTCATACATTGTTAACTCACTCTGGTATTAAAATTTCGTATTCTCACTTCAAAATACTTATAAAAACAATGTTTTTTTTTACTTTAAAAATTACACAACTATTTTCATACATTGTTAACTCACTCTGGTATTAAAATTTCGTATTCTCACTTCAAAATACTTATAAAAACAATGTTTTTTTTTACTTTAAAAATTACACAACTATTTTCATACATTGTTAACTCACTCTGGTATTAAAATTTCGTATTCTCACTTCAAAACACTAATAAAAACAATGTTTTTTTTACTTTAAAAATTACACAACTATTTTTCATACATTGTTAACTCACTCTGGTATTAAAATTTCGTATTCTCACTTCAAAATACTTATAAAAACAATGTTTTTTTTTACTTTAAAAATTACACAACTATTTTCATACATTGTTAACTCACTCTGGTATTAAAATTTCGTATTCTCACTTCAAAATACTTATAAAAACAATGTTTTTTTTTACTTTAAAAATTACACAACTATTTTTCATACATTGTTAACTCACTCTGGTATTAAAATTTCGTATTCTCACTTCAAAATACTTATAAAAACAATGTTTTTTTTTACTTTAAAAATTACACAACTATTTTTCATACATTGTTAACTCACTCTGGTATTAAAATTTCGTATTCTCACTTCAAAATACTTATAAAAACAATGTTTTTTTTTACTTTAAAAATTACACAACTATTTTCATACATTGTTAACTCACTCTGGTATTAAAATTTCGTATTCTCACTTCAAAACACTAATAAAAACAATGTTTTTTTTACTTTAAAAATTACACAACTATTTTTCATACATTGTTAACTCACTCTGGTATTAAAATTTCGTATTCTCACTTCAAAATACTTATAAAAACAATGTTTTTTTTTACTTTAAAAATTACACAACTATTTTTAATACATTGTTAACTCACTCTGGTATTAAAATTTCGTATTCTCACTTCAAAATACTTATAAAAATATGTTTTTTTTTTACTTTAAAAATTACACAACTATTTTTCATACATTGTTAACTCACTCTGGTATTAAAATTTGTATTCTCACTTCAAAATACTTATAAAAACAATGTTTTTTTTTTACTTTAAAAATTACACAACTATTTTTCATACATTGTTAACTCACTCTGGTATTAAAATTTCGTATTCTCACTTCAAAACACTAATAAAAACAATGTTTTTTTTTACTTTAAAAATTACACAACTATTTTTCATACATTGTTAACTCACTCTGGTATTAAAATTTCGTATTCTCACTTCAAAACACTAATAAAAACAATGTTTTTTTTTACTTTAAAAATTACACAACTATTTTTCATACATTGTTAACTCACTCTGGTATTAAAATTTCGTATTCTCACTTCAAAATACTTATAAAAATATGTTTTTTTTTTACTTTAAAAATTACACAACTATTTTCATACATTGTTAACTCACTCTGGTATTAAAATTTCGTATTCTCACTTCAAAATACTTATAAAAACAATGTTTTTTTTTACTTTAAAAATTACACAACTATTTTTCATACATTGTTAACTCACTCTGGTATTAAAATTTCGTATTCTCACTTCAAAATACTTATAAAAACAATGTTTTTTTTTACTTTAAAAATTACACAACTATTTTCATACATTGTTAACTCACTCTGGTATTAAAATTTCGTATTCTCACTTCAAAACACTAATAAAAACAATGTTTTTTTTACTTTAAAAATTACACAACTATTTTTCATACATTGTTAACTCACTCTGGTATTAAAATTTCGTATTCTCACTTCAAAATACTTATAAAAACAATGTTTTTTTTTACTTTAAAAATTACACAACTATTTTCATACATTGTTAACTCACTCTGGTATTAAAATTTCGTATTCTCACTTCAAAATACTTATAAAAACAATGTTTTTTTTTACTTTAAAAATTACACAACTATTTTTCATACATTGTTAACTCACTCTGGTATTAAAATTTCGTATTCTCACTTCAAAATACTTATAAAAACAATGTTTTTTTTTACTTTAAAAATTACACAACTATTTTTCATACATTGTTAACTCACTCTGGTATTAAAATTTCGTATTCTCACTTCAAAATACTTATAAAAACAATGTTTTTTTTTACTTTAAAAATTACACAACTATTTTCATACATTGTTAACTCACTCTGGTATTAAAATTTCGTATTCTCACTTCAAAACACTAATAAAAACAATGTTTTTTTTACTTTAAAAATTACACAACTATTTTTCATACATTGTTAACTCACTCTGGTATTAAAATTTCGTATTCTCACTTCAAAATACTTATAAAAACAATGTTTTTTTTTTACTTTAAAAATTACACAACTATTTTTAATACATTGTTAACTCACTCTGGTATTAAAATTTCGTATTCTCACTTCAAAATACTTATAAAAATATGTTTTTTTTTTACTTTAAAAATTACACAACTATTTTTCATACATTGTTAACTCACTCTGGTATTAAAATTTGTATTCTCACTTCAAAATACTTATAAAAACAATGTTTTTTTTTTACTTTAAAAATTACACAACTATTTTTCATACATTGTTAACTCACTCTGGTATTAAAATTTCGTATTCTCACTTCAAAATACTTATAAAAATATGTTTTTTTTTTACTTTAAAAATTACACAACTATTTTTAATACATTGTTAACTCACTCTGGTATTAAAATTTCGTATTCTCACTTCAAAATACTTATAAAAATATGTTTTTTTTTTACTTTAAAAATTACACAACTATTTTTCATACATTGTTAACTCACTCTGGTATTAAAATTTGTATTCTCACTTCAAAATACTTATAAAAACAATGTTTTTTTTTTACTTTAAAAATTACACAACTATTTTTCATACATTGTTAACTCACTCTGGTATTAAAATTTCGTATTCTCACTTCAAAATACTTATAAAAATATGTTTTTTTTTTACTTTAAAAATTACACAACTATTTTTCATACATTGTTAACTCACTCTGGTATTAAAATTTCGTATTCTCACTTCAAAATACTTATAAAAACAATGTTTTTTTTTACTTTAAAAATTACACAACTATTTTTAATACATTGTTAACTCACTCTGGTATTAAAATTTCGTATTCTCACTTCAAAATACTTATAAAAACAATGTTTTTTTTTACTTTAAAAATTACACAACTATTTTTCATACATTGTTAACTCACTCTGGTATTAAAATTTCGTATTCTCACTTCAAAACACTAATAAAAACAATGTTTTTTTTACTTTAAAAATTACACAACTATTTTTCATACATTGTTAACTCACTCTGGTATTAAAATTTCGTATTCTCACTTCAAAACACTAATAAAAACAATGTTTTTTTTTTTACTTTAAAAATTACACAACTATTTTTCATACATTGTTAACTCACTCTGGTATTAAAATTTCGTATTCTCACTTCAAAACACTAATAAAAACAATGTTTTTTTTACTTTAAAAATTACACAACTATTTTTCATACATTGTTAACTCACTCTGGTATTAAAATTTCGTATTCTCACTTCAAAACACTAATAAAAACAATGTTTTTTTTTACTTTAAAAATTACACAACTATTTTTCATACATTGTTAACTCACTCTGGTATTAAAATTTCGTATTCTCACTTCAAAACACTAATAAAAACAATGTTTTTTTTACTTTAAAAATTACACAACTATTTTTCATACATTGTTAACTCACTCTGGTATTAAAATTTCGTATTCTCACTTCAAAACACTAATAAAAACAATGTTTTTTTTTACTTTAAAAATTACACAACTATTTTTCATACATTGTTAACTCACTCTGGTATTAAAATTTCGTATTCTCACTTCAAAACACTAATAAAAACAATGTTTTTTTTTACTTTAAAAATTACACAACTATTTTTAATACATTGTTAACTCACTCTGGTATTAAAATTTCGTATTCTCACTTCAAAACACTAATAAAAATATGTTTTTTTTACTTTAAAAATTACACAACTATTTTCATACATTGTTAACTCACTCTGGTATTAAAATTTCGTATTCTCACTTCAAAACACTAATAAAAACAATGTTTTTTTTTACTTTAAAAATTACACAACTATTTTTCATACATTGTTAACTCACTCTGGTATTAAAATTTCGTATTCTCACTTCAAAACACTTATAAAACAATGTTTTTTTTTACTTTAAAAATTACACAACTATTTTCATACATTGTTAACTCACTCTGGTATTAAAATTTCGTATTCTCACTTCAAAATACTTATAAAAACAATGTTTTTTTTTACTTTAAAAATTACACAACTATTTTTCATACATTGTTAACTCACTCTGGTATTAAAATTTCGTATTCTCACTTCAAAATACTTATAAAAACAATGTTTTTTTTTACTTTAAAAATTACACAACTATTTTTCATACATTGTTAACTCACTCTGGTATTAAAATTTCGTATTCTCACTTCAAAACACTAATAAAAACAATGTTTTTTTTTACTTTAAAAATTACACAACTATTTTCATACATTGTTAACTCACTCTGGTATTAAAATTTCGTATTCTCACTTCAAAACACTAATAAAAACAATGTTTTTTTTACTTTAAAAATTACACAACTATTTTTCATACATTGTTAACTCACTCTGGTATTAAAATTTCGTATTCTCACTTCAAAATACTAATAAAAATATGTTTTTTTTTTACTTTAAAAATTACACAACTATTTTTCATACATTGTTAACTCACTCTGGTATTAAAATTTCGTATTCTCACTTCAAAATACTTATAAAAACAATGTTTTTTTTTACTTTAAAAATTACACAACTATTTTTCATACATTGTTAACTCACTCTGGTATTAAAATTTCGTATTCTCACTTCAAAACACTAATAAAAACAATGTTTTTTTTTTACTTTAAAAATTACACAACTATTTTTCATACATTGTTAACTCACTCTGGTATTAAAATTTCGTATTCTCACTTCAAAATACTTATAAAAATATGTTTTTTTTTTACTTTAAAAATTACACAACTATTTTTCATACATTGTTAACTCACTCTGGTATTAAAATTTCGTATTCTCACTTCAAAACACTAATAAAAACAATGTTTTTTTTACTTTAAAAATTACACAACTATTTTTCATACATTGTTAACTCACTCTGGTATTAAAATTTCGTATTCTCACTTCAAAACACTAATAAAAACAATGTTTTTTTTACTTTAAAAATTACACAACTATTTTTCATACATTGTTAACTCACTCTGGTATTAAAATTTCGTATTCTCACTTCAAAACACTAATAAAAACAATGTTTTTTTTACTTTAAAAATTACACAACTATTTTTCATACATTGTTAACTCACTCTGGTATTAAAATTTCGTATTCTCACTTCAAAACACTAATAAAAACAATGTTTTTTTTTACTTTAAAAATTACACAACTATTTTTCATACATTGTTAACTCACTCTGGTATTAAAATTTCGTATTCTCACTTCAAAATACTTATAAAAACAATGTTTTTTTTTACTTTAAAAATTACACAACTATTTTCATACATTGTTAACTCACTCTGGTATTAAAATTTCGTATTCTCACTTCAAAACACTAATAAAAACAATGTTTTTTTTACTTTAAAAATTACACAACTATTTTCATACATTGTTAACTCACTCTGGTATTAAAATTTCGTATTCTCACTTCAAAACACTAATAAAAACAATGTTTTTTTTTACTTTAAAAATTACACAACTATTTTTCATACATTGTTAACTCACTCTGGTATTAAAATTTCGTATTCTCACTTCAAAATACTTATAAAAACAATGTTTTTTTTTACTTTAAAAATTACACAACTATTTTCATACATTGTTAACTCACTCTGGTATTAAAATTTCGTATTCTCACTTCAAAACACTAATAAAAACAATGTTTTTTTTTACTTTAAAAATTACACAACTATTTTTCATACATTGTTAACTCACTCTGGTATTAAAATTTCGTATTCTCACTTCAAAACACTAATAAAAACAATGTTTTTTTTACTTTAAAAATTACACAACTATTTTTCATACATTGTTAACTCACTCTGGTATTAAAATTTCGTATTCTCACTTCAAAACACTAATAAAAACAATGTTTTTTTTACTTTAAAAATTACACAACTATTTTTCATACATTGTTAACTCACTCTGGTATTAAAATTTCGTATTCTCACTTCAAAACACTAATAAAAACAATGTTTTTTTTACTTTAAAAATTACACAACTATTTTTCATACATTGTTAACTCACTCTGGTATTAAAATTTCGTATTCTCACTTCAAAACACTAATAAAAACAATGTTTTTTTTACTTTAAAAATTACACAACTATTTTTCATACATTGTTAACTCACTCTGGTATTAAAATTTCGTATTCTCACTTCAAAATACTTATAAAAACAATGTTTTTTTTTACTTTAAAAATTACACAACTATTTTCATACATTGTTAACTCACTCTGGTATTAAAATTTCGTATTCTCACTTCAAAACACTAATAAAAACAATGTTTTTTTTTACTTTAAAAATTACACAACTATTTTTCATACATTGTTAACTCACTCTGGTATTAAAATTTCGTATTCTCACTTCAAAACACTAATAAAAACAATGTTTTTTTTTACTTTAAAAATTACACAACTATTTTTAATACATTGTTAACTCACTCTGGTATTAAAATTTCGTATTCTCACTTCAAAATACTTATAAAAACAATGTTTTTTTTTACTTTAAAAATTACACAACTATTTTTCATACATTGTTAACTCACTCTGGTATTAAAATTTCGTATTCTCACTTCAAAACACTAATAAAAACAATGTTTTTTTTACTTTAAAAATTACACAACTATTTTTCATACATTGTTAACTCACTCTGGTATTAAAATTTCGTATTCTCACTTCAAAACACTAATAAAAACAATGTTTTTTTTACTTTAAAAATTACACAACTATTTTTCATACATTGTTAACTCACTCTGGTATTAAAATTTCGTATTCTCACCTCAAAACACTAATAAAAACAATGTTTTTTTTACTTTAAAAATTACACAACTATTTTTCATACATTGTTAACTCACTCTGGTATTAAAATTTCGTATTCTCACTTCAAAACACTAATAAAAACAATGTTTTTTTTACTTTAAAAATTACACAACTATTTTTCATACATTGTTAACTCACTCTGGTATTAAAATTTCGTATTCTCACTTCAAAATACTTATAAAAACAATGTTTTTTTTTACTTTAAAAATTACACAACTATTTTCATACATTGTTAACTCACTCTGGTATTAAAATTTCGTATTCTCACTTCAAAACACTAATAAAAACAATGTTTTTTTTTACTTTAAAAATTACACAACTATTTTTCATACATTGTTAACTCACTCTGGTATTAAAATTTCGTATTCTCACTTCAAAACACTAATAAAAACAATGTTTTTTTTTACTTTAAAAATTACACAACTATTTTTAATACATTGTTAACTCACTCTGGTATTAAAATTTCGTATTCTCACTTCAAAATACTTATAAAAACAATGTTTTTTTTTACTTTAAAAATTACACAACTATTTTTCATACATTGTTAACTCACTCTGGTATTAAAATTTCGTATTCTCACTTCAAAACACTAATAAAAACAATGTTTTTTTTACTTTAAAAATTACACAACTATTTTTCATACATTGTTAACTCACTCTGGTATTAAAATTTCGTATTCTCACTTCAAAACACTAATAAAAACAATGTTTTTTTTACTTTAAAAATTACACAACTATTTTTCATACATTGTTAACTCACTCTGGTATTAAAATTTCGTATTCTCACTTCAAAATACTTATAAAAACAATGTTTTTTTTTACTTTAAAAATTACACAACTATTTTTCATACATTGTTAACTCACTCTGGTATTAAAATTTCGTATTCTCACTTCAAAACACTAATAAAAACAATGTTTTTTTTACTTTAAAAATTACACAACTATTTTTCATACATTGTTAACTCACTCTGGTATTAAAATTTCGTATTCTCACTTCAAAACACTAATAAAAACAATGTTTTTTTTACTTTAAAAATTACACAACTATTTTTCATACATTGTTAACTCACTCTGGTATTAAAATTTCGTATTCTCACTTCAAAATACTTATAAAAACAATGTTTTTTTTTACTTTAAAAATTACACAACTATTTTTCATACATTGTTAACTCACTCTGGTATTAAAATTTCGTATTCTCACTTCAAAACACTAATAAAAACAATGTTTTTTTTACTTTAAAAATTACACAACTATTTTTCATACATTGTTAACTCACTCTGGTATTAAAATTTCGTATTCTCACCTCAAAACACTAATAAAAACAATGTTTTTTTTACTTTAAAAATTACACAACTATTTTTCATACATTGTTAACTCACTCTGGTATTAAAATTTGTATTCTCACTTCAAAACACTAATAAAAACAATGTTTTTTTTACTTTAAAAATTACACAACTATTTTTCATACATTGTTAACTCACTCTGGTATTAAAATTTCGTATTCTCACCTCAAAACACTTATAAAACAATGTTTTTTTTTACTTTAAAAATTACACAACTATTTTTCATACATTGTTAACTCACTCTGGTATTAAAATTTCGTATTCTCACTTCAAAACACTAATAAAAACAATGTTTTTTTTACTTTAAAAATTACACAACTATTTTTCATACATTGTTAACTCACTCTGGTATTAAAATTTCGTATTCTCACTTCAAAATACTAATAAAAACAATGTTTTTTTTTACTTTAAAAATTACACAACTATTTTTCATACATTGTTAACTCACTCTGGTATTAAAATTTCGTATTCTCACTCCAAAACACTAATAAAAACAATGTTTTTTTTACTTTAAAAATTACACAACTATTTTCATACATTGTTAACTCACTCTGGTATTAAAATTTCGTATTCTCACTTCAAAATACTAATAAAAACAATGTTTTTTTTTACTTTAAAAATTACACAACTATTTTTCATACATTGTTAACTCACTCTGGTATTAAAATTTCGTATTCTCACTTCAAAACACTAATAAAAACAATGTTTTTTTTACTTTAAAAATTACACAACTATTTTTCATACATTGTTAACTCACTCTGGTATTAAAATTTCGTATTCTCACTTCAAAACACTAATAAAAACAATGTTTTTTTTTACTTCAAAAATTACACAACTATTTTTCATACATTGTTAACTCACTCTGGTATTAAAATTTCGTATTCTCACTTCAAAACACTAATAAAAACAATGTTTTTTTTTACTTTAAAAATTACACAACTATTTTTCATACATTGTTAACTCACTCTGGTATTAAAATTTCGTATTCTTTTTCAAAATACTAATAAAAACAATGTTTTTTTTTACTTTAAAAATTACACAACTATTTTCATACATTGTTAACTCACTCTGGTATTAAAATTTCGTATTCTCACTTCAAAACACTAATAAAAACAATGTTTTTTTTTACTTTAAAAATTACACAACTATTTTTCATACATTGTTAACTCACTCTGGTATTAAAATTTCGTATTCTCACTTCAAAATACTTATAAAAACAATGTTTTTTTTTACTTTAAAAATTACACAACTATTTTCATACATTGTTAACTCACTCTGGTATTAAAATTTCGTATTCTCACTTCAAAACACTAATAAAAACAATGTTTTTTTTACTTTAAAAATTACACAACTATTTTTCATACATTGTTAACTCACTCTGGTATTAAAATTTCGTATTCTCACCTCAAAACACTAATAAAAACAATGTTTTTTTTACTTTAAAAATTACACAACTATTTTTCATACATTGTTAACTCACTCTGGTATTAAAATTTGTATTCTCACTTCAAAACACTAATAAAAACAATGTTTTTTTTACTTTAAAAATTACACAACTATTTTTCATACATTGTTAACTCACTCTGGTATTAAAATTTCGTATTCTCACCTCAAAACACTAATAAAAACAATGTTTTTTTTACTTTAAAAATTACACAACTATTTTTCATACATTGTTAACTCACTCTGGTATTAAAATTTCGTATTCTCACCTCAAAATACTTATAAAAACAATGTTTTTTTTTACTTTAAAAATTACACAACTATTTTTCATACATTGTTAACTCACTCTGGTATTAAAATTTCGTATTCTCACTTCAAAATACTTATAAAAACAATGTTTTTTTTTACTTTAAAAATTACACAACTATTTTTAATACATTGTTAACTCACTCTGGTATTAAAATTTCGTATTCTCACTTCAAAATACTTATAAAAACAATGTTTTTTTTACTTTAAAAATTACACAACTATTTTTCATACATTGTTAACTCACTCTGGTATTAAAATTTCGTATTCTCACCTCAAAATACTTATAAAAACAATGTTTTTTTTTACTTTAAAAATTACACAACTATTTTTCATACATTGTTAACTCACTCTGGTATTAAAATTTCGTATTCTCACTTCAAAATACTTATAAAAACAATGTTTTTTTTACTTTAAAAATTACACAACTATTTTTCATACATTGTTAACTCACTCTGGTATTAAAATTTCGTATTCTCACTTCAAAATACTTATAAAAACAATGTTTTTTTTTACTTTAAAAATTACACAACTATTTTCATACATTGTTAACTCACTCTGGTATTAAAATTTCGTATTCTCACTTCAAAACACTAATAAAAACAATGTTTTTTTTTACTTTAAAAATTACACAACTATTTTTCATACATTGTTAACTCACTCTGGTATTAAAATTTCGTATTCTCACTTCAAAATACTTATAAAAACAATGTTTTTTTTACTTTAAAAATTACACAACTATTTTTCATACATTGTTAACTCACTCTGGTATTAAAATTTCGTATTCTCACTTCAAAACACTAATAAAAACAATGTTTTTTTTACTTTAAAAATTACACAACTATTTTTCATACATTGTTAACTCACTCTGGTATTAAAATTTCGTATTCTCACTTCAAAACACTAATAAAAACAATGTTTTTTTTACTTTAAAAATTACACAACTATTTTTCATACATTGTTAACTCACTCTGGTATTAAAATTTCGTATTCTCACTTCAAAACACTAATAAAAACAATGTTTTTTTTTACTTTAAAAATTACACAACTATTTTTCATACATTGTTAACTCACTCTGGTATTAAAATTTCGTATTCTCACTTCAAAACACTAATAAAAACAATGTTTTTTTTACTTTAAAAATTACACAACTATTTTCATACATTGTTAACTCACTCTGGTATTAAAATTTCGTATTCTCACTTCAAAATACTTATAAAAACAATGTTTTTTTTACTTTAAAAATTACACAACTATTTTTCATACATTGTTAACTCACTCTGGTATTAAAATTTCGTATTCTCACCTCAAAATACTTATAAAAACAATGTTTTTTTTTACTTTAAAAATTACACAACTATTTTTCATACATTGTTAACTCACTCTGGTATTAAAATTTCGTATTCTCACTTCAAAATACTTATAAAAACAATGTTTTTTTTTACTTTAAAAATTACACAACTATTTTTCATACATTGTTAACTCACTCTGGTATTAAAATTTCGTATTCTCACTTCAAAACACTTATAAAACTATGTTTTTTTTTACTTTAAAAATTACACAACTATTTTTCATACATTGTTAACTCACTCTGGTATTAAAATTTCGTATTCTCACTTCAAAACACTAATAAAAACAATGTTTTTTTTACTTTAAAAATTACACAACTATTTTCATACATTGTTAACTCACTCTGGTATTAAAATTTCGTATTCTCACTTCAAAATACTTATAAAAACAATGTTTTTTTTACTTTAAAAATTACACAACTATTTTTCATACATTGTTAACTCACTCTGGTATTAAAATTTCGTATTCTCACTTCAAAACACTAATAAAAACAATGTTTTTTTTTACTTTAAAAATTACACAACTATTTTTCATACATTGTTAACTCACTCTGGTATTAAAATTTCGTATTCTCACTTCAAAATACTAATAAAAACAATGTTTTTTTTACTTTAAAAATTACACAACTATTTTTCATACATTGTTAACTCACTCTGGTATTAAAATTTCGTATTCTCACTTCAAAATACTTATAAAAATATGTTTTTTTTTTACTTTAAAAATTACACAACTATTTTTCATACATTGTTAACTCACTCTGGTATTAAAATTTCGTATTCTCACTTCAAAACACTAATAAAAACAATGTTTTTTTTACTTTAAAAATTACACAACTATTTTTCATACATTGTTAACTCACTCTGGTATTAAAATTTCGTATTCTCACTTCAAAATACTTATAAAAATATGTTTTTTTTTTACTTTAAAAATTACACAACTATTTTTCATACATTGTTAACTCACTCTGGTATTAAAATTTCGTATTCTCACTTCAAAACACTAATAAAAACAATGTTTTTTTTTACTTTAAAAATTACACAACTATTTTTAATACATTGTTAACTCACTCTGGTATTAAAATTTCGTATTCTCACTTCAAAACACTAATAAAAACAATGTTTTTTTTTACTTTAAAAATTACACAACTATTTTTCATACATTGTTAACTCACTCTGGTATTAAAATTTCGTATTCTCACTTCAAAACACTAATAAAAACAATGTTTTTTTTACTTTAAAAATTACACAACTATTTTTCATACATTGTTAACTCACTCTGGTATTAAAATTTGTATTCTCACTTCAAAACACTAATAAAAACAATGTTTTTTTTACTTTAAAAATTACACAACTATTTTTCATACATTGTTAACTCACTCTGGTATTAAAATTTCGTATTCTCACTTCAAAACACTAATAAAAACAATGTTTTTTTTTACTTTAAAAATTACACAACTATTTTTCATACATTGTTAACTCACTCTGGTATTAAAATTTCGTATTCTCACTTCAAAACACTAATAAAAACAATGTTTTTTTTACTTTAAAAATTACACAACTATTTTTCATACATTGTTAACTCACTCTGGTATTAAAATTTCGTATTCTCACTTCAAAACACTAATAAAAACAATGTTTTTTTTTACTTTAAAAATTACACAACTATTTTTAATACATTGTTAACTCACTCTGGTATTAAAATTTCGTATTCTCACTTCAAAACACTAATAAAAACAATGTTTTTTTTTACTTTAAAAATTACACAACTATTTTTCATACATTGTTAACTCACTCTGGTATTAAAATTTCGTATTCTCACTTCAAAATACTAATAAAAACAATGTTTTTTTTACTTTAAAAATTACACAACTATTTTTCATACATTGTTAACTCACTCTGGTATTAAAATTTCGTATTCTCACTTCAAAATACTTATAAAAATATGTTTTTTTTTTACTTTAAAAATTACACAACTATTTTTCATACATTGTTAACTCACTCTGGTATTAAAATTTCGTATTCTCACTTCAAAACACTAATAAAAACAATGTTTTTTTTACTTTAAAAATTACACAACTATTTTTCATACATTGTTAACTCACTCTGGTATTAAAATTTCGTATTCTCACTTCAAAATACTTATAAAAATATGTTTTTTTTTTACTTTAAAAATTACACAACTATTTTTCATACATTGTTAACTCACTCTGGTATTAAAATTTCGTATTCTCACTTCAAAATACTTATAAAAACAATGTTTTTTTTTTACTTTAAAAATTACACAACTATTTTTAATACATTGTTAACTCACTCTGGTATTAAAATTTCGTATTCTCACTTCAAAATACTTATAAAAACAATGTTTTTTTTTACTTTAAAAATTACACAACTATTTTTCATACATTGTTAACTCACTCTGGTATTAAAATTTCGTATTCTCACTTCAAAACACTAATAAAAACAATGTTTTTTTTACTTTAAAAATTACACAACTATTTTTCATACATTGTTAACTCACTCTGGTATTAAAATTTGTATTCTCACTTCAAAACACTAATAAAAACAATGTTTTTTTTACTTTAAAAATTACACAACTATTTTTCATACATTGTTAACTCACTCTGGTATTAAAATTTCGTATTCTCACTTCAAAACACTAATAAAAACAATGTTTTTTTTTACTTTAAAAATTACACAACTATTTTTCATACATTGTTAACTCACTCTGGTATTAAAATTTCGTATTCTCACTTCAAAACACTTATAAAACAATGTTTTTTTTTACTTTAAAAATTACACAACTATTTTTCATACATTGTTAACTCACTCTGGTATTAAAATTTCGTATTCTCACTTCAAAATACTTATAAAAACAATGTTTTTTTTTACTTTAAAAATTACACAACTATTTTTCATACATTGTTAACTCACTCTGGTATTAAAATTTCGTATTCTCACTTCAAAATACTTATAAAAACAATGTTTTTTTTTACTTTAAAAATTACACAACTATTTTTCATACATTGTTAACTCACTCTGGTATTAAAATTTCGTATTCTCACTTCAAAAACACTTATAAAACAATGTTTTTTTTTACTTTAAAAATTACACAACTATTTTTCATACATTGTTAACTCACTCTGGTATTAAAATTTCGTATTCTCACTTCAAAACACTTATAAAACAATGTTTTTTTTTACTTTAAAAATTACACAACTATTTTTCATACATTGTTAACTCACTCTGGTATTAAAATTTCGTATTCTCACTTCAAAACACTAATAAAACAATGTTTTTTTTTACTTTAAAAATTACACAACTATTTTTCATACATTGTTAACTCACTCTGGTATTAAAATTTCGTATTCTCACTTCAAAACACTAATAAAAACAATGTTTTTTTTTACTTTAAAAATTACACAACTATTTTTCATACATTGTTAACTCACTCTGGTATTAAAATTTCGTATTCTCACTTCAAAACACTTATAAAACAATGTTTTTTTTACTTTAAAAATTACACAACTATTTTTCATACATTGTTAACTCACTCTGGTATTAAAATTTCGTATTCTCACTTCAAAACACTTATAAAACAATGTTTTTTTTTACTTTAAAAATTACACAACTATTTTTCATACATTGTTAACTCACTCTGGTATTAAAATTTCGTATTCTCACTTCAAAACACTTATAAAACAATGTTTTTTTTTACTTTAAAAATTACACAACTATTTTTCATACATTGTTAACTCACTCTGGTATTAAAATTTCGTATTCTCACTTCAAAACACTAATAAAAACAATGTTTTTTTTTACTTTAAAAATTACACAACTATTTTTCATACATTGTTAACTCACTCTGGTATTAAAATTTCGTATTCTCACTTCAAAACACTAATAAAAACAATGTTTTTTTTTACTTTAAAAATTACACAACTATTTTTCATACATTGTTAACTCACTCTGGTATTAAAATTTCGTATTCTCACTTCAAAACACTTATAAAACAATGTTTTTTTTTACTTTAAAAATTACACAACTATTTTTCATACATTGTTAACTCACTCTGGTATTAAAATTTCGTATTCTCACTTCAAAATACTTATAAAAACAATGTTTTTTTTTACTTTAAAAATTACACAACTATTTTTCATACATTGTTAACTCACTCTGGTATTAAAATTTCGTATTCTCACTTCAAAACACTTATAAAACAATGTTTTTTTTACTTTAAAAATTACACAACTATTTTTCATACATTGTTAACTCACTCTGGTATTAAAATTTCGTATTCTCACTTCAAAACACTAATAAAAACAATGTTTTTTTTTACTTTAAAAATTACACAACTATTTTTCATACATTGTTAACTCACTCTGGTATTAAAATTTCGTATTCTCACTT
The DNA here is from genome assembly GCA_946699065.1 of Loxodes magnus. Taxonomy (NCBI): domain Eukaryota; phylum Ciliophora; class Karyorelictea; order Loxodida; family Loxodidae; genus Loxodes; species Loxodes magnus. Next base: position 46,284 of record CAMPDV010002375.1, read on the forward strand.
CAAAACACTAATAAAAACAATGTTTTTTTTTACTTTAAAAATTACACAACTATTTTTCATACATTGTTAACTCACTCTGGTATTAAAATTTCGTATTCTCACTTCAAAACACTTATAAAAACAATGTTTTTTTTTACTTTAAAAATTACACAACTATTTTTCATACATTGTTAACTCACTCTGGTATTAAAATTTCGTATTCTCACTTCAAAACACTTATAAAACAATGTTTTTTTTTACTTTAAAAATTACACAACTATTTTTCATACATTGTTAACTCACTCTGGTATTAAAATTTCGTATTCTCACTTCAAAACACTTATAAAACAATGTTTTTTTTTACTTTAAAAATTACACAACTATTTTTCATACATTGTTAACTCACTCTGGTATTAAAATTTCGTATTCTCACTTCAAAACACTAATAAAAACAATGTTTTTTTTTACTTTAAAAATTACACAACTATTTTTCATACATTGTTAACTCACTCTGGTATTAAAATTTCGTATTCTCACTTCAAAACACTTATAAAACAATGTTTTTTTTACTTTAAAAATTACACAACTATTTTTCATACATTGTTAACTCACTCTGGTATTAAAATTTCGTATTCTCACTTCAAAACACTTATAAAAACAATGTTTTTTTTTACTTTAAAAATTACACAACTATTTTTCATACATTGTTAACTCACTCTGGTATTAAAATTTCGTATTCTCACTTCAAAACACTTATAAAACAATGTTTTTTTTTACTTTAAAAATTACACAACTATTTTTCATACATTGTTAACTCACTCTGGTATTAAAATTTCGTATTCTCACTTCAAAACACTAATAAAACAATGTTTTTTTTTACTTTAAAAATTACACAACTATTTTTCATACATTGTTAACTCACTCTGGTATTAAAATTTCGTATTCTCACTTCAAAACACTAATAAAAACAATGTTTTTTTTTACTTTAAAAATTACACAACTATTTTTCATACATTGTTAACTCACTCTGGTATTAAAATTTCGTATTCTCACTTCAAAACACTTATAAAACAATGTTTTTTTTTTACTTTAAAAATTACACAACTATTTTTCATACATTGTTAACTCACTCTGGTATTAAAATTTCGTATTCTCACTTCAAAACACTTATAAAAACAATGTTTTTTTTTACTTTAAAAATTACACAACTATTTTTCATACATTGTTAACTCACTCTGGTATTAAAATTTCGTATTCTCACTTCAAAACACTTATAAAACAATGTTTTTTTTTACTTTAAAAATTACACAACTATTTTTCATACATTGTTAACTCACTCTGGTATTAAAATTTCGTATTCTCACTTCAAAACACTTATAAAACAATGTTTTTTTTTACTTTAAAAATTACACAACTATTTTTCATACATTGTTAACTCACTCTGGTATTAAAATTTCGTATTCTCACTTCAAAACACTTATAAAACAATGTTTTTTTTTACTTTAAAAATTACACAACTATTTTTCATACATTGTTAACTCACTCTGGTATTAAAATTTCGTATTCTCACTTCAAAACACTAATAAAACAATGTTTTTTTTTACTTTAAAAATTACACAACTATTTTTCATACATTGTTAACTCACTCTGGTATTAAAATTTCGTATTCTCACTTCAAAACACTTATAAAACAATGTTTTTTTTTTACTTTAAAAATTACACAACTATTTTTCATACATTGTTAACTCACTCTGGTATTAAAATTTCGTATTCTCACTTCAAAACACTAATAAAACAATGTTTTTTTTTACTTTAAAAATTACACAACTATTTTTCATACATTGTTAACTCACTCTGGTATTAAAATTTCGTATTCTCACTTCAAAACACTTATAAAACAATGTTTTTTTTTTACTTTAAAAATTACACAACTATTTTTCATACATTGTTAACTCACTCTGGTATTAAAATTTCGTATTCTCACTTCAAAACACTTATAAAACAATGTTTTTTTTTACTTTAAAAATTACACAACTATTTTTCATACATTGTTAACTCACTCTGGTATTAAAATTTCGTATTCTCACTTCAAAACACTTATAAAACAATGTTTTTTTTTTACTTTAAAAATTACACAACTATTTTTCATACATTGTTAACTCACTCTGGTATTAAAATTTCGTATTCTCACTTCAAAACACTTATAAAACAATGTTTTTTTTTACTTTAAAAATTACACAACTATTTTTCATACATTGTTAACTCACTCTGGTATTAAAATTTCGTATTCTCACTTCAAAACACTAATAAAACAATGTTTTTTTTTACTTTAAAAATTACACAACTATTTTTCATACATTGTTAACTCACTCTGGTATTAAAATTTCGTATTCTCACTTCAAAATACTTATAAAAACAATGTTTTTTTTTACTTTAAAAATTACACAACTATTTTTCATACATTGTTAACTCACTCTGGTATTAAAATTTCGTATTCTCACTTCAAAACACTAATAAAAACAATGTTTTTTTTTACTTTAAAAATTACACAACTATTTTTCATACATTGTTAACTCACTCTGGTATTAAAATTTCGTATTCTCACTTCAAAACACTAATAAAAACAATGTTTTTTTTTACTTTAAAAATTACACAACTATTTTTCATACATTGTTAACTCACTCTGGTATTAAAATTTCGTATTCTCACTTCAAAACACTAATAAAAACAATGTTTTTTTTTACTTTAAAAATTACACAACTATTTTTCATACATTGTTAACTCACTCTGGTATTAAAATTTCGTATTCTCACTTCAAAACACTAATAAAAACAATGTTTTTTTTACTTTAAAAATTACACAACTATTTTTCATACATTGTTAACTCACTCTGGTATTAAAATTTCTATTCTCACTTCAAAACACTAATAAAAACAATGTTTTTTTTACTTTAAAAATTACACAACTATTTTTAATACATTGTTAACTCACTCTGGTATTAAAATTTCGTATTCTCACTTCAAAACACTAATAAAAACAATGTTTTTTTTTACTTTAAAAATTACACAACTATTTTTCATACATTGTTAACTCACTCTGGTATTAAAATTTCGTATTCTCACTTCAAAACACTTATAAAACAATGTTTTTTTTTACTTTAAAAATTACACAACTATTTTTCATACATTGTTAACTCACTCTGGTATTAAAATTTCGTATTCTCACTTCAAAACACTAATAAAACAATGTTTTTTTTTACTTTAAAAATTACACAACTATTTTTCATACATTGTTAACTCACTCTGGTATTAAAATTTCGTATTCTCACTTCAAAACACTAATAAAAACAATGTTTTTTTTTACTTTAAAAATTACACAACTATTTTTCATACATTGTTAACTCACTCTGGTATTAAAATTTCGTATTCTCACTTCAAAACACTTATAAAACAATGTTTTTTTTTACTTTAAAAATTACACAACTATTTTTCATACATTGTTAACTCACTCTGGTATTAAAATTTCGTATTCTCACTTCAAAACACTAATAAAAACAATGTTTTTTTTACTTTAAAAATTACACAACTATTTTTCATACATTGTTAACTCACTCTGGTATTAAAATTTCGTATTCTCACTTCAAAACACTAATAAAAACAATGTTTTTTTTACTTTAAAAATTACACAACTATTTTTCATACATTGTTAACTCACTCTGGTATTAAAATTTCGTATTCTCACTTCAAAATACTTATAAAAATATGTTTTTTTTTTACTTTAAAAATTACACAACTATTTTTCATACATTGTTAACTCACTCTGGTATTAAAATTTCGTATTCTCACTTCAAAACACTAATAAAAACAATGTTTTTTTTACTTTAAAAATTACACAACTATTTTTCATACATTGTTAACTCACTCTGGTATTAAAATTTCGTATTCTCACTTCAAAACACTTATAAAACAATGTTTTTTTTTACTTTAAAAATTACACAACTATTTTTCATACATTGTTAACTCACTCTGGTATTAAAATTTCGTATTCTCACTTCAAAACACTAATAAAAACAATGTTTTTTTTTACTTTAAAAATTACACAACTATTTTTCATACATTGTTAACTCACTCTGGTATTAAAATTTCGTATTCTCACTTCAAAACACTTATAAAACAATGTTTTTTTTTACTTTAAAAATTACACAACTATTTTTCATACATTGTTAACTCACTCTGGTATTAAAATTTCGTATTCTCACTTCAAAACACTAATAAAACAATGTTTTTTTTTACTTTAAAAATTACACAACTATTTTTCATACATTGTTAACTCACTCTGGTATTAAAATTTCGTATTCTCACTTCAAAACACTAATAAAAACAATGTTTTTTTTACTTTAAAAATTACACAACTATTTTTCATACATTGTTAACTCACTCTGGTATTAAAATTTCGTATTCTCACCTCAAAATACTTATAAAAACAATGTTTTTTTTTACTTTAAAAATTACACAACTATTTTTCATACATTGTTAACTCACTCTGGTATTAAAATTTCGTATTCTCACTTCAAAACACTAATAAAAACAATGTTTTTTTTTACTTTAAAAATTACACAACTATTTTTCATACATTGTTAACTCACTCTGGTATTAAAATTTCGTATTCTCACCTCAAAATACTTATAAAAACAATGTTTTTTTTTACTTTAAAAATTACACAACTATTTTTCATACATTGTTAACTCACTCTGGTATTAAAATTTCGTATTCTCACCTCAAAATACTTATAAAAACAATGTTTTTTTTTTACTTTAAAAATTACACAACTATTTTTCATACATTGTTAACTCACTCTGGTATTAAAATTTCGTATTCTCACTTCAAAATACTTATAAAAACAATGTTTTTTTTTACTTTAAAAATTACACAACTATTTTCATACATTGTTAACTCACTCTGGTATTAAAATTTCGTATTCTCACTTCAAAACACTAATAAAAACAATGTTTTTTTTTACTTTAAAAATTACACAACTATTTTTCATACATTGTTAACTCACTCTGGTATTAAAATTTCGTATTCTCACTTCAAAATACTAATAAAAACAATGTTTTTTTTACTTTAAAAATTACACAACTATTTTTCATACATTGTTAACTCACTCTGGTATTAAAATTTCGTATTCTCACCTCAAAATACTTATAAAAACAATGTTTTTTTTTACTTTAAAAATTACACAACTATTTTTCATACATTGTTAACTCACTCTGGTATTAAAATTTCGTATTCTCACTTCAAAATACTTATAAAACAATGTTTTTTTTACTTTAAAAATTACACAACTATTTTTCATACATTGTTAACTCACTCTGGTATTAAAATTTCGTATTCTCACTTCAAAATACTTATAAAAATATGTTTTTTTTTTACTTTAAAAATTACACAACTATTTTTCATACATTGTTAACTCACTCTGGTATTAAAATTTCGTATTCTCACTTCAAAATACTAATAAAAACAATGTTTTTTTTACTTTAAAAATTACACAACTATTTTTCATACATTGTTAACTCACTCTGGTATTAAAATTTCGTATTCTCACTTCAAAACACTAATAAAAACAATGTTTTTTTTACTTTAAAAATTACACAACTATTTTTCATACATTGTTAACTCACTCTGGTATTAAAATTTCGTATTCTCACTTCAAAATACTTATAAAACAATGTTTTTTTTACTTTAAAAATTACACAACTATTTTTCATACATTGTTAACTCACTCTGGTATTAAAATTTCGTATTCTCACTTCAAAACACTAATAAAAACAATGTTTTTTTTTACTTTAAAAATTACACAACTATTTTTCATACATTGTTAACTCACTCTGGTATTAAAATTTCGTATTCTCACTTCAAAATACTTATAAAAATATGTTTTTTTTTTACTTTAAAAATTACACAACTATTTTTCATACATTGTTAACTCACTCTGGTATTAAAATTTCGTATTCTCACTTCAAAATACTTATAAAAATATGTTTTTTTTTTACTTTAAAAATTACACAACTATTTTTCATACATTGTTAACTCACTCTGGTATTAAAATTTCGTATTCTCACTTCAAAACACTAATAAAAACAATGTTTTTTTTTTACTTTAAAAATTACACAACTATTTTTCATACATTGTTAACTCACTCTGGTATTAAAATTTCGTATTCTCACTTCAAAATACTTATAAAACAATGTTTTTTTTTTACTTTAAAAATTACACAACTATTTTTCATACATTGTTAACTCACTCTGGTATTAAAATTTCGTATTCTCACTTCAAAACACTAATAAAAACAATGTTTTTTTTACTTTAAAAATTACACAACTATTTTTCATACATTGTTAACTCACTCTGGTATTAAAATTTCGTATTCTCACTTCAAAATACTTATAAAAACAATGTTTTTTTTACTTTAAAAATTACACAACTATTTTTAATACATTGTTAACTCACTCTGGTATTAAAATTTCGTATTCTCACTTCAAAATACTTATAAAAACAATGTTTTTTTTTACTTTAAAAATTACACAACTATTTTTCATACATTGTTAACTCACTCTGGTATTAAAATTTCGTATTCTCACTTCAAAATACTTATAAAAACAATGTTTTTTTTTACTTTAAAAATTACACAACTATTTTTCATACATTGTTAACTCACTCTGGTATTAAAATTTCGTATTCTCACTTCAAAACACTAATAAAAACAATGTTTTTTTTTTACTTTAAAAATTACACAACTATTTTTCATACATTGTTAACTCACTCTGGTATTAAAATTTCGTATTCTCACTTCAAAACACTAATAAAAACAATGTTTTTTTTTACTTTAAAAATTACACAACTATTTTTCATACATTGTTAACTCACTCTGGTATTAAAATTTCGTATTCTCACTTCAAAACACTAATAAAAACAATGTTTTTTTTTACTTTAAAAATTACACAACTATTTTTCATACATTGTTAACTCACTCTGGTATTAAAATTTCGTATTCTCACCTCAAAATACTTATAAAAACAATGTTTTTTTTTTACTTTAAAAATTACACAACTATTTTTCATACATTGTTAACTCACTCTGGTATTAAAATTTCGTATTCTCACCTCAAAATACTTATAAAAACAATGTTTTTTTTTTACTTTAAAAATTACACAACTATTTTTAATACATTGTTAACTCACTCTGGTATTAAAATTTCGTATTCTCACCTCAAAACACTTATAAAAATATGTTTTTTTTTTACTTTAAAAATTACACAACTATTTTTCATACATTGTTAACTCACTCTGGTATTAAAATTTCGTATTCTCACTTCAAAACACTAATAAAAACAATGTTTTTTTTACTTTAAAAATTACACAACTATTTTTCATACATTGTTAACTCACTCTGGTATTAAAATTTCGTATTCTCACCTCAAAATACTTATAAAAACAATGTTTTTTTTTACTTTAAAAATTACACAACTATTTTTCATACATTGTTAACTCACTCTGGTATTAAAATTTCGTATTCTCACTTCAAAATACTTATAAAAACAATGTTTTTTTTTACTTTAAAAATTACACAACTATTTTTAATACATTGTTAACTCACTCTGGTATTAAAATTTCGTATTCTCACTTCAAAATACTTATAAAAACAATGTTTTTTTTACTTTAAAAATTACACAACTATTTTTCATACATTGTTAACTCACTCTGGTATTAAAATTTCGTATTCTCACCTCAAAATACTTATAAAAACAATGTTTTTTTTTACTTTAAAAATTACACAACTATTTTTCATACATTGTTAACTCACTCTGGTATTAAAATTTCGTATTCTCACCTCAAAATACTTATAAAAACAATGTTTTTTTTTACTTTAAAAATTACACAACTATTTTTCATACATTGTTAACTCACTCTGGTATTAAAATTTCGTATTCTCACTTCAAAATACTTATAAAAACAATGTTTTTTTTTTACTTTAAAAATTACACAACTATTTTTAATACATTGTTAACTCACTCTGGTATTAAAATTTCGTATTCTCACTTCAAAACACTAATAAAAAACAATGTTTTTTTTTTACTTTAAAAATTACACAACTATTTTTCATACATTGTTAACTCACTCTGGTATTAAAATTTCGTATTCTCACTTCAAAATACTAATAAAAACAATGTTTTTTTTACTTTAAAAATTACACAACTATTTTTCATACATTGTTAACTCACTCTGGTATTAAAATTTCGTATTCTCACTTCAAAATACTTATAAAAATATGTTTTTTTTTTACTTTAAAAATTACACAACTATTTTTCATACATTGTTAACTCACTCTGGTATTAAAATTTCGTATTCTCACTTCAAAACACTAATAAAAACAATGTTTTTTTTACTTTAAAAATTACACAACTATTTTTCATACATTGTTAACTCACTCTGGTATTAAAATTTCGTATTCTCACTTCAAAATACTTATAAAAATATGTTTTTTTTTTACTTTAAAAATTACACAACTATTTTTCATACATTGTTAACTCACTCTGGTATTAAAATTTCGTATTCTCACTTCAAAACACTAATAAAAACAATGTTTTTTTTACTTTAAAAATTACACAACTATTTTTCATACATTGTTAACTCACTCTGGTATTAAAATTTCGTATTCTCACTTCAAAACACTAATAAAAACAATGTTTTTTTTTACTTTAAAAATTACACAACTATTTTTCATACATTGTTAACTCACTCTGGTATTAAAATTTGTATTCTCACTTCAAAACACTAATAAAAACAATGTTTTTTTTTTACTTTAAAAATTACACAACTATTTTTCATACATTGTTAACTCACTCTGGTATTAAAATTTCGTATTCTCACTTCAAAACACTAATAAAAACAATGTTTTTTTTTACTTTAAAAATTACACAACTATTTTTCATACATTGTTAACTCACTCTGGTATTAAAATTTCGTATTCTCACTTCAAAACACTTATAAAACAATGTTTTTTTTTACTTTAAAAATTACACAACTATTTTTCATACATTGTTAACTCACTCTGGTATTAAAATTTCGTATTCTCACTTCAAAATACTTATAAAAACAATGTTTTTTTTTACTTTAAAAATTACACAACTATTTTTCATACATTGTTAACTCACTCTGGTATTAAAATTTCGTATTCTCACTTCAAAATACTTATAAAAATATGTTTTTTTTTTACTTTAAAAAATTACACAACTATTTTTCATACATTGTTAACTCACTCTGGTATTAAAATTTCGTATTCTCACTTCAAAACACTAATAAAAACAATGTTTTTTTTACTTTAAAAATTACACAACTATTTTTCATACATTGTTAACTCACTCTGGTATTAAAATTTCGTATTCTCACTTCAAAATACTTATAAAAATATGTTTTTTTTTTACTTTAAAAATTACACAACTATTTTTCATACATTGTTAACTCACTCTGGTATTAAAATTTCGTATTCTCACTTCAAAACACTAATAAAAACAATGTTTTTTTTTACTTTAAAAATTACACAACTATTTTTCATACATTGTTAACTCACTCTGGTATTAAAATTTCGTATTCTCACTTCAAAACACTAATAAAAACAATGTTTTTTTTTACTTTAAAAATTACACAACTATTTTTCATACATTGTTAACTCACTCTGGTATTAAAATTTGTATTCTCACTTCAAAACACTAATAAAAACAATGTTTTTTTTTTACTTTAAAAATTACACAACTATTTTTCATACATTGTTAACTCACTCTGGTATTAAAATTTCGTATTCTCACTTCAAAACACTAATAAAAACAATGTTTTTTTTTTACTTTAAAAATTACACAACTATTTTTCATACATTGTTAACTCACTCTGGTATTAAAATTTCGTATTCTCACTTCAAAACACTTATAAAACAATGTTTTTTTTTACTTTAAAAATTACACAACTATTTTTCATACATTGTTAACTCACTCTGGTATTAAAATTTCGTATTCTCACTTCAAAATACTTATAAAAACAATGTTTTTTTTTACTTTAAAATTACACAACTATTTTTTCATACATTGTTAACTCACTCTGGTATTAAAATTTCGTATTCTCACTTCAAAACACTAATAAAAACAATGTTTTTTTTTACTTTAAAAATTACACAACTATTTTTCATACATTGTTAACTCACTCTGGTATTAAAATTTCGTATTCTCACTTCAAAACACTAATAAAAACAATGTTTTTTTTACTTTAAAAATTACACAACTATTTTTCATACATTGTTAACTCACTCTGGTATTAAAATTTGTATTCTCACTTCAAAACACTAATAAAAACAATGTTTTTTTTACTTTAAAAATTACACAACTATTTTTCATACATTGTTAACTCACTCTGGTATTAAAATTTCGTATTCTCACTTCAAAACACTAATAAAAACAATGTTTTTTTTTTACTTTAAAAATTACACAACTATTTTTCATACATTGTTAACTCACTCTGGTATTAAAATTTCGTATTCTCACTTCAAAACACTTATAAAACAATGTTTTTTTTTACTTTAAAAATTACACAACTATTTTTCATACATTGTTAACTCACTCTGGTATTAAAATTTCGTATTCTCACTTCAAAATACTTATAAAAACAATGTTTTTTTTTACTTTAAAAATTACACAACTATTTTTCATACATTGTTAACTCACTCTGGTATTAAAATTTCGTATTCTCACTTCAAAACACTTATAAAACTATGTTTTTTTTTACTTTAAAAATTACACAACTATTTTTCATACATTGTTAACTCACTCTGGTATTAAAATTTCGTATTCTCACTTCAAAACACTTATAAAACAATGTTTTTTTTTTACTTTAAAAATTACACAACTATTTTTCATACATTGTTAACTCACTCTGGTATTAAAATTTCGTATTCTCACTTCAAAACACTTATAAAACAATGTTTTTTTTTACTTTAAAAATTACACAACTATTTTTCATACATTGTTAACTCACTCTGGTATTAAAATTTCGTATTCTCACTTCAAAACACTTATAAAAACAATGTTTTTTTTTTACTTTAAAAATTACACAACTATTTTTCATACATTGTTAACTCACTCTGGTATTAAAATTTCGTATTCTCACTTCAAAACACTTATAAAACAATGTTTTTTTTTTACTTTAAAAATTACACAACTATTTTTCATACATTGTTAACTCACTCTGGTATTAAAATTTCGTATTCTCACTTCAAAACACTTATAAAACAATGTTTTTTTTTACTTTAAAAATTACACAACTATTTTTCATACATTGTTAACTCACTCTGGTATTAAAATTTCGTATTCTCACTTCAAAACACTAATAAAAACAATGTTTTTTTTTACTTTAAAAATTACACAACTATTTTTCATACATTGTTAACTCACTCTGGTATTAAAATTTCGTATTCTCACTTCAAAACACTAATAAAAACAATGTTTTTTTTTACTTTAAAAATTACACAACTATTTTTCATACATTGTTAACTCACTCTGGTATTAAAATTTCGTATTCTCACTTCAAAACACTAATAAAAACAATGTTTTTTTTTACTTTAAAAATTACACAACTATTTTTCATACATTGTTAACTCACTCTGGTATTAAAATTTCGTATTCTCACTTCAAAACACTAATAAAAACAATGTTTTTTTTACTTTAAAAATTACACAACTATTTTTCATACATTGTTAACTCACTCTGGTATTAAAATTTGTATTCTCACTTCAAAACACTAATAAAAACAATGTTTTTTTTACTTTAAAAATTACACAACTATTTTTCATACATTGTTAACTCACTCTGGTATTAAAATTTCGTATTCTCACTTCAAAACACTAATAAAAACAATGTTTTTTTTTACTTTAAAAATTACACAACTATTTTTCATACATTGTTAACTCACTCTGGTATTAAAATTTCGTATTCTCACTTCAAAACACTTATAAAACAATGTTTTTTTTTACTTTAAAAATTACACAACTATTTTTCATACATTGTTAACTCACTCTGGTATTAAAATTTCGTATTCTCACTTCAAAATACTTATAAAAACAATGTTTTTTTTTACTTTAAAAATTACACAACTATTTTTCATACATTGTTAACTCACTCTGGTATTAAAATTTCGTATTCTCACTTCAAAACACTTATAAAACTATGTTTTTTTTTACTTTAAAAATTACACAACTATTTTTCATACATTGTTAACTCACTCTGGTATTAAAATTTCGTATTCTCACTTCAAAACACTTATAAAACAATGTTTTTTTTTACTTTAAAAATTACACAACTATTTTTCATACATTGTTAACTCACTCTGGTATTAAAATTTCGTATTCTCACTTCAAAACACTTATAAAACAATGTTTTTTTTTACTTTAAAAATTACACAACTATTTTTCATACATTGTTAACTCACTCTGGTATTAAAATTTCGTATTCTCACTTCAAAACACTTATAAAACAATGTTTTTTTTTACTTTAAAAATTACACAACTATTTTTCATACATTGTTAACTCACTCTGGTATTAAAATTTCGTATTCTCACTTCAAAACACTAATAAAAACAATGTTTTTTTTTACTTTAAAAATTACACAACTATTTTTCATACATTGTTAACTCACTCTGGTATTAAAATTTCGTATTCTCACTTCAAAACACTAATAAAAACAATGTTTTTTTTTACTTTAAAAATTACACAACTATTTTTCATACATTGTTAACTCACTCTGGTATTAAAATTTCGTATTCTCACTTCAAAACACTAATAAAAACAATGTTTTTTTTTACTTTAAAAATTACACAACTATTTTTCATACATTGTTAACTCACTCTGGTATTAAAATTTCGTATTCTCACTTCAAAACACTAATAAAAACAATGTTTTTTTTTACTTTAAAAATTACACAAACTATTTTTCATACATTGTTAACTCACTCTGGTATTAAAATTTCGTATTCTCACTTCAAAACACTAATAAAACAATGTTTTTTTTACTTTAAAAATTACACAACTATTTTTCATACATTGTTAACTCACTCTGGTATTAAAATTTCGTATTCTCACTTCAAAACACTTATAAAACAATGTTTTTTTTTACTTTAAAAATTACACAACTATTTTTCATACATTGTTAACTCACTCTGGTATTAAAATTTCGTATTCTCACTTCAAAACACTTATAAAACAATGTTTTTTTTTACTTTAAAAATTACACAACTATTTTTCATACATTGTTAACTCACTCTGGTATTAAAATTTCGTATTCTCACTTCAAAACACTTATAAAACAATGTTTTTTTTTACTTTAAAAATTACACAACTATTTTTCATACATTGTTAACTCACTCTGGTATTAAAATTTCGTATTCTCACTTCAAAACACTTATAAAACAATGTTTTTTTTTTACTTTAAAAATTACACAACTATTTTTCATACATTGTTAACTCACTCTGGTATTAAAATTTCGTATTCTCACTTCAAAACACTTATAAAACAATGTTTTTTTTTTACTTTAAAAATTACACAACTATTTTTCATACATTGTTAACTCACTCTGGTATTAAAATTTCGTATTCTCACTTCAAAACACTTATAAAACAATGTTTTTTTTTACTTTAAAAATTACACAACTATTTTTCATACATTGTTAACTCACTCTGGTATTAAAATTTCGTATTCTCACTTCAAAACACTAATAAAACAATGTTTTTTTTTACTTTAAAAATTACACAACTATTTTTCATACATTGTTAACTCACTCTGGTATTAAAATTTCGTATTCTCACTTCAAAACACTAATAAAAACAATGTTTTTTTTTACTTTAAAAATTACACAACTATTTTTTCATACATTGTTAACTCACTCTGGTATTAAAATTTCGTATTCTCACTTCAAAACACTAATAAAACAATGTTTTTTTTTACTTTAAAAATTACACAACTATTTTTCATACATTGTTAACTCACTCTGGTATTAAAATTTCGTATTCTCACTTCAAAACACTAATAAAACAATGTTTTTTTTTACTTTAAAAATTACACAACTATTTTTCATACATTGTTAACTCACTCTGGTATTAAAATTTCGTATTCTCACTTCAAAACACTAATAAAACAATGTTTTTTTTTACTTTAAAAATTACACAACTATTTTTCATACATTGTTAACTCACTCTGGTATTAAAATTTCGTATTCTCACTTCAAAACACTAATAAAACAATGTTTTTTTTTACTTTAAAAATTACACAACTATTTTTCATACATTGTTAACTCACTCTGGTATTAAAATTTCGTATTCTCACTTCAAAACACTAATAAAAACAATGTTTTTTTTACTTTAAAAATTACACAACTATTTTTCATACATTGTTAACTCACTCTGGTATTAAAATTTCGTATTCTCACTTCAAAACACTAATAAAAACAATGTTTTTTTTTACTTTAAAAATTACACAACTATTTTTCATACATTGTTAACTCACTCTGGTATTAAAATTTCGTATTCTCACTTCAAAACACTAATAAAAACAATGTTTTTTTTTACTTTAAAAATTACACAACTATTTTTCATACATTGTTAACTCACTCTGGTATTAAAATTTCGTATTCTCACTTCAAAACACTAATAAAACAATGTTTTTTTTTACTTTAAAAATTACACAACTATTTTTCATACATTGTTAACTCACTCTGGTATTAAAATTTCGTATTCTCACTTCAAAACACTTATAAAACAATGTTTTTTTTACTTTAAAAATTACACAACTATTTTTCATACATTGTTAACTCACTCTGGTATTAAAATTTCGTATTCTCACTTCAAAACACTTATAAAACAATGTTTTTTTTTACTTTAAAAATTACACAACTATTTTTCATACATTGTTAACTCACTCTGGTATTAAAATTTCGTATTCTCACTTCAAAACACTAATAAAACAATGTTTTTTTTTACTTTAAAAATTACACAACTATTTTTCATACATTGTTAACTCACTCTGGTATTAAAATTTCGTATTCTCACTTCAAAACACTAATAAAAACAATGTTTTTTTTTACTTTAAAAAATTACACAACTATTTTTCATACATTGTTAACTCACTCTGGTATTAAAATTTCGTATTCTCACTTCAAAACACTAATAAAACAATGTTTTTTTTTACTTTAAAAATTACACAACTATTTTTCATACATTGTTAACTCACTCTGGTATTAAAATTTCGTATTCTCACTTCAAAACACTAATAAAACAATGTTTTTTTTTACTTTAAAAATTACACAACTATTTTTCATACATTGTTAACTCACTCTGGTATTAAAATTCGTATTCTCACTTCAAAACACTAATAAAACAATGTTTTTTTTTACTTTAAAAATTACACAACTATTTTTCATACATTGTTAACTCACTCTGGTATTAAAATTTCGTATTCTCACTTCAAAACACTAATAAAAACAATGTTTTTTTTACTTTAAAAATTACACAACTATTTTTCATACATTGTTAACTCACTCTGGTATTAAAATTTCGTATTCTCACTTCAAAACACTATAAAACAATGTTTTTTTTTACTTTAAAAATTACACAACTATTTTTCATACATTGTTAACTCACTCTGGTATTAAAATTTCGTATTCTCACTTCAAAACACTAATAAAAACAATGTTTTTTTTACTTTAAAAATTACACAACTATTTTTCATACATTGTTAACTCACTCTGGTATTAAATTTCGTATTCTCACTTCAAAACACTAATAAAAACAATGTTTTTTTTTACTTTAAAAATTACACAACTATTTTTCATACATTGTTAACTCACTCTGGTATTAAAATTTCGTATTCTCACTTCAAAAAACTTATAAAAACAATGTTTTTTTTTACTTTAAAAATTACACAACTATTTTTCATACATTGTTAACTCACTCTGGTATTAAAATTTCGTATTCTCACTTCAAAACACTAATAAAAACAATGTTTTTTTTACTTTAAAAATTACAACAACTATTTTTCATACATTGTTAACTCACTCTGGTATTAAAATTTCGTATTCTCACTTCAAAACACTTATAAAACAATGTTTTTTTTTACTTTAAAAATTACACAACTATTTTTCATACATTGTTAACTCACTCTGGTATTAAAATTTCGTATTCTCACTTCAAAACACTTATAAAACAATGTTTTTTTTTACTTTAAAAATTACACAAACTATTTTTCATACATTGTTAACTCACTCTGGTATTAAAATTTCGTATTCTCACTTCAAAACACTTATAAAAACAATGTTTTTTTTACTTTAAAAATTACACAACTATTTTCATACATTGTTAACTCACTCTGGTATTAAAATTTCGTATTCTCACTTCAAAACACTTATAAAACAATGTTTTTTTTTACTTTAAAAATTACACAACTATTTTTCATACATTGTTAACTCACTCTGGTATTAAAATTTCGTATTCTCACTTCAAAACACTAATAAAACAATGTTTTTTTTTACTTTAAAAATTACACAACAATTTTTCATACATTGTTAACTCACTCTGGTATTAAAATTTCGTATTCTCACTTCAAAACACTAATAAAAACAATGTTTTTTTTTACTTTAAAAATTACACAACTATTTTTCATACATTGTTAACTCACTCTGGTATTAAAATTTCGTATTCTCACTTCAAAACACTTATAAAACAATGTTTTTTTTTACTTTAAAATTACACAACTATTTTTCATACATTGTTAACTCACTCTGGTATTAAAATTTCGTATTCTCACTTCAAAAACACTAATAAAAACAATGTTTTTTTTACTTTAAAAATTACACAACTATTTTTCATACATTGTTAACTCACTCTGGTATTAAAATTTCGTATTCTCACTTCAAAACACTAATAAAAACAATGTTTTTTTTTACTTTAAAAATTACACAACTATTTTCATACATTGTTAACTCACTCTGGTATTAAAATTTCGTATTCTCACTTCAAAATACTTATAAAAACAATGTTTTTTTTTACTTTAAAAATTACACAACTATTTTTCATACATTGTTAACTCACTCTGGTATTAAAATTTCGTATTCTCACTTCAAAACACTAATAAAAACAATGTTTTTTTTTACTTTAAAAATTACACAACTATTTTTCATACATTGTTAACTCACTCTGGTATTAAAATTTCGTATTCTCACTTCAAAACACTTATAAAAACAATGTTTTTTTTTACTTTAAAAATTACACAACTATTTTTCATACATTGTTAACTCACTCTGGTATTAAAATTTCGTATTCTCACTTCAAAACACTTATAAAACAATGTTTTTTTTTACTTTAAAAATTACACAACTATTTTTCATACATTGTTAACTCACTCTGGTATTAAAATTCGTATTCTCACTTCAAAACACTAATAAAAACTATGTTTTTTTTACTTTAAAAATTACACAACTATTTTTCATACATTGTTAACTCACTCTGGTATTAAAATTTCGTATTCTCACTTCAAAACACTTATAAAACAATGTTTTTTTTTACTTTAAAAATTACACAACTATTTTTCATACATTGTTAACTCACTCTGGTATTAAAAATTTCGTATTCTCACTCAAAACACTTATAAAACAATGTTTTTTTTTACTTTAAAAATTACACAACTATTTTTCATACATTGTTAACTCACTCTGGTATTAAAATTTCGTATTCTCACTTCAAAACACTAATAAAAACTATGTTTTTTTTTACTTTAAAAATTACACAACTATTTTTCATACATTGTTAACTCACTCTGGTATTAAAATTTCGTATTCTCACTTCAAAACACTTATAAAACAATGTTTTTTTTTACTTTAAAAAATTACACAACTATTTTTTCATACATTGTTAACTCACTCTGGTATTAAAATTTCGTATTCTCACTTCAAAACACTAATAAAACAATGTTTTTTTTTACTTTAAAAATTACACAACTATTTTTCATACATTGTTAACTCACTCTGGTATTAAAATTTCGTATTCTCACTTCAAAACACTAATAAAACAATGTTTTTTTTACTTTAAAAATTACACAACTATTTTTCATACATTGTTAACTCACTCTGGTATTAAAATTTCGTATTCTCACTTCAAAACACTTATAAAACAATGTTTTTTTTTTACTTTAAAAATTACACAACTATTTTTCATACATTGTTAACTCACTCTGGTATTAAAATTTCGTATTCTCACTTCAAAACACTAATAAAAACAATGTTTTTTTTACTTTAAAAATTACACAACTATTTTTCATACATTGTTAACTCACTCTGGTATTAAAATTTAATACCAGAGTGAGTTAACAATGTATGAAAAATAGTTGTGTAATTTTTAAAGTAAAAAAAACATTGTTTTTATTAGTGTTTTGAAGTGAGAATACGAAATTTTAATACCAGAGTGAGTTAACAATGTATGAAAAATAGTTGTGGTAATTTTTAAAGTAAAAAAAAACATTGTTTTATAAGTGTTTTGAAGTGAGAATACGAAATTTTAATACCAGAGTGAGTTAACAATGTATGAAAAATAGTTGTGTAATTTTTAAAGTAAAAAAAAACATTGTTTTTATTAGTGTTTTGAAGTGAGAATACGAAATTTTAATACCAGAGTGAGTTAACAATGTATGAAAAATAGTTGTGTAATTTTTAAAGTAAAAAAAAACATTGTTTTTATTAGTGTTTTGAAGTGAGAATACGAAATTTTAATACCAGAGTGAGTTAACAATGTATGAAAAATAGTTGTGTAATTTTTAAAGTAAAAAAAAACATTGTTTTATAAGTGTTTTGAAGTGAGAATACGAAATTTTAATACCAGAGTGAGTTAACAATGTATGAAAAATAGTTGTGTAATTTTTAAAGTAAAAAAAAACATAGTTTTTATTAGTGTTTTGAAGTGAGAATACGAAATTTTAATACCAGAGTGAGTTAACAATGTATGAAAAATAGTTGTGTAATTTTTAAAGTAAAAAAAAACATTGTTTTATAAGTGTTTTGAAGTGAGAATACGAAATTTTAATACCAGAGTGAGTTAACAATGTATGAAAAATAGTTGTGTAATTTTTAAAGTAAAAAAAAACATTGTTTTTATAAGTGTTTTGAAGTGAGAATACGAAATTTTAATACCAAGAGTGAGTTAACAATGTATGAAAAATAGTTGTGTAATTTTTAAAGTAAAAAAAACATAGTTTTTATTAGTGTTTTGAAGTGAGAATACGAAATTTTAATACCAGAGTGAGTTAACAATGTATGAAAAATAGTTGTGTAATTTTTAAAGTAAAAAAAAACATTGTTTTTATAAGTGTTTTGAAGTGAGAATACGAAATTTTAATACCAGAGTGAGTTAACAATGTATGAAAAATAGTTGTGTAATTTTTAAAGTAAAAAAAAACATTGTTTTATAAGTGTTTTGAAGTGAGAATACGAAATTTTAATACCAGAGTGAGTTAACAATGTATGAAAAATAGTTGTGTAATTTTTTAAAGTAAAAAAAACATTGTTTTTATTAGTGTTTTGAAGTGAGAATACGAAATTTTAATACCAGAGTGAGTTAACAATGTATGAAAAATAGTTGTGTAATTTTTAAAGTAAAAAAAAACATTGTTTTTATAAGTATTTTGAAGTGAGAATACGAAATTTTAATACCAGAGTGAGTTAACAATGTATGAAAATAGTTGTGTAATTTTTAAAGTAAAAAAAAACATTGTTTTTATTAGTGTTTTGAAGTGAGAATACGAAATTTTTAATACCAGAGTGAGTTAACAATGTATGAAAAAATAGTTGTGTAATTTTTAAAGTAAAAAAAAACATTGTTTTTATTAGTGTTTTGAAGTGAGAATACGAAATTTTAATACCAGAGTGAGTTAACAATGTATGAAAAATAGTTGTGTAATTTTTAAAGTAAAAAAAAACATTGTTTTATAAGTGTTTTGAAGTGAGAATACGAAATTTTAATACCAGAGTGAGTTAACAATGTATGAAAAATAGTTGTGTAATTTTTAAAGTAAAAAAAAACATTGTTTTTATTAGTGTTTTGAAGTGAGAATACGAAATTTTAATACAGAGTGAGTTAACAATGTATGAAAAATAGTTGTGTAATTTTTAAAGTAAAAAAAAACATTGTTTTATTAGTGTTTTGAAGTGAGAATACGAAATTTTAATACCAGAGTGAGTTAACAATGTATGAAAAATAGTTGTGTAATTTTTAAAGTAAAAAAAAACATTGTTTTATAAGTGTTTTGAAGTGAGAATACGAAATTTTAATACCAGAGTGAGTTAACAATGTATGAAAAATAGGTTGTGTAATTTTTAAAGTAAAAAAAAACATTGTTTTTATAAGTGTTTTGAAGTGAGAATACGAAATTTTAATACCAGAGTGAGTTAACAATGTATGAAAAATAGTTGTGTAATTTTTAAAGTAAAAAAAAACATTGTTTTATAAGTGTTTTGAAGTGAGAATACGAAATTTTAATACCAGAGTGAGTTAACAATGTATGAAAAATAGTTGTGTAATTTTTAAAGTAAAAAAAACATTGTTTTATAAGTGTTTTTGAAGTGAGAATACGAAATTTTAATACCAGAGTGAGTTAACAATGTATGAAAAATAGTTGTGTAATTTTTAAAGTAAAAAAAACATTGTTTTTATTAGTGTTTTGAAGTGAGAATACGAAATTTAATACCAGAGTGAGTTAACAATGTATGAAAAATAGTTGTGTAATTTTTAAAGTAAAAAAAAACATTGTTTTTATAAGTATTTTGAAGTGAGAATACGAAATTTTAATACCAGAGTGAGTTAACAATGTATGAAAATAGTTGTGTAATTTTTAAAGTAAAAAAAAACATTGTTTTTATTAGTGTTTTGAAGTGAGAATACGAAATTTTAATACCAGAGTGAGTTAACAATGTATGAAAAATAGTTGTGTAATTTTTAAAGTAAAAAAAACATTGTTTTTATTAGTGTTTTTGAAGTGAGAATACGAAATTTTAATACCAGAGTGAGTTAACAATGTATGAAAAATAGTTGTGTAATTTTTAAAGTAAAAAAAAAACATTGTTTTATAAGTGTTTTGAAGTGAGAATACGAAATTTTAATACCAGAGTGAGTTAACAATGTATGAAAAATAGTTGTGTAATTTTTAAAGTAAAAAAAAACATTGTTTTTATTAGTGTTTTGAAGTGAGAATACGAAATTTTAATACCAGAGTGAGTTAACAATGTATGAAAAATAGTTGTGTAATTTTTTAAAGTAAAAAAAACATTGTTTTATTAGTGTTTTGAAGTGAGAATACGAAATTTTAATACCAGAGTGAGTTAACAATGTATGAAAAATAGTTGTGTAATTTTTAAAGTAAAAAAAACATTGTTTTTATTAGTGTTTTGAAGTGAGAATACGAAATTTTTAATACCAGAGTGAGTTAACAATGTATGAAAAATAGTTGTGTAATTTTTAAAGTAAAAAAAAACATTGTTTTATAAGTGTTTTGAAGTGAGAATACGAAATTTTAATACCAGAGTGAGTTAACAATGTATGAAAAATAGTTGTGTAATTTTAAAGTAAAAAAAAACATTGTTTTTATTAGTGTTTTGAAGTGAGAATACGAAATTTTAATACCAGAGTGAGTTAACAATGTATGAAAAATAGTTGTGTAATTTTTAAAGTAAAAAAAAACATTGTTTTATTAGTGTTTTGAAGTGAGAATACGAAATTTTAATACCAGAGTGAGTTAACAATGTATGAAAAATAGTTGTGTAATTTTTAAAGTAAAAAAAACATTGTTTTATAAGTGTTTTGAAGTGAGAATACGAAATTTTAATACCAGAGTGAGTTAACAATGTATGAAAAATAGTTGTGTAATTTTTAAAGTAAAAAAAAACATTGTTTTATAAGTGTTTTGAAGTGAGAATACGAAATTTTAATACCAGAGTGAGTTAACAATGTATGAAAAATAGTTGTGTAATTTTTAAAGTAAAAAAAAACATTGTTTTTATTAGTGTTTTGAAGTGAGAATACGAAATTTTAATACCAGAGTGAGTTAACAATGTATGAAAAATAGTTGTGTAATTTTTAAAGTAAAAAAAACATTGTTTTTATTAGTGTTTTGAAGTGAGAATAGAAATTTTAATACCAGAGTGAGTTAACAATGTATGAAAAATAGTTGTGTAATTTTTAAAGTAAAAAAAACATTGTTTTTATTAGTGTTTTGAAGTGAGAATACGAAATTTTAATACCAGAGTGAGTTAACAATGTATGAAAAATAGTTGTGTAATTTTTAAAGTAAAAAAAAACATTGTTTTTATTAGTGTTTTGAAGTGAGAATACGAATTTTAATACCAGAGTGAGTTAACAATGTATGAAAAAATAGTTGTGTAATTTTTAAAGTAAAAAAAAACATTGTTTTTATTAGTGTTTTGAAGTGAGAATACGAAATTTTAATACCAGAGTGAGTTAACAATGTATGAAAAATAGTTGTGTAATTTTTAAAGTAAAAAAAAACATTGTTTTTATTAGTGTTTTGAAGTGAGAATACGAAAATTTTAATACCAGAGTGAGTTAACAATGTATGAAAAATAGTTGTGTAATTTTTAAAGTAAAAAAAACATTGTTTTTATTAGTGTTTTGAAGTGAGAATACGAAATTTTAATACCAGAGTGAGTTAACAATGTATGAAAAATAGTTGTGTAATTTTTAAAGTAAAAAAAAACATTGTTTTTATTAGTGTTTTGAAGTGAGAATACGAAATTTTAATACCAGAGTGAGTTAACAATGTATGAAAAATAGTTGTGTAATTTTTAAAGTAAAAAAAAAACATTGTTTTATAAGTGTTTTGAAGTGAGAATACGAAATTTTAATACCAGAGTGAGTTAACAATGTATGAAAAATAGTTGTGTAATTTTTAAAGTAAAATAAAAAACATTGTTTTATAAGTGTTTTGAAGTGAGAATACGAAATTTTAATACCAGAGTGAGTTAACAATGTATGAAAAATAGTTGTGTAATTTTTAAAGTAAAAAAAAACATTGTTTTATAAGTGTTTTGAAGTGAGAATACGAAATTTTAATACCAGAGTGAGTTAACAATGTATGAAAAATAGTTGTGTAATTTTTAAAGTAAAAAAAAACATTGTTTTATAAGTGTTTTGAAGTGAGAATACGAAATTTTAATACCAGAGTGAGTTAACAATGTATGAAAAAATAGTTGTGTAATTTTAAAGTAAAAAAAAAACATTGTTTTATAAGTGTTTTGAAGTGAGAATACGAAATTTTAATACCAGAGTGAGTTAACAATGTATGAAAAATAGTTGTGTAATTTTTAAAGTAAAAAAAAACATTGTTTTATAAGTGTTTTGAAGTGAGAATACGAAATTTTAATACCAGAGTGAGTTAACAATGTATGAAAAATAGTTGTGTAATTTTTAAAGTAAAAAAAAACATTGTTTTATAAGTGTTTTGAAGTGAGAATACGAAATTTTAATACCAGAGTGAGTTAACAATGTATGAAAAATAGTTGTGTAATTTTTAAAGTAAAAAAAAACATTGTTTTATAAGTGTTTTGAAGTGAGAATACGAAATTTTAATACCAGAGTGAGTTAACAATGTATGAAAAATAGTTGTGTAATTTTTAAAGTAAAAAAAAACATTGTTTTATTAGTGTTTTGAAGTGAGAATACGAAATTTTAATACCAGAGTGAGTTAACAATGTATGAAAAATAGTTGTGTAATTTTTAAAGTAAAAAAAACATTGTTTTTATTAGTGTTTTGAAGTGAGAATAGAAATTTTAATACCAGAGTGAGTTAACAATGTATGAAAAATAGTTGTGTAATTTTTAAAGTAAAAAAAACATTGTTTTTATTAGTGTTTTGAAGTGAGAATACGAAATTTTAATACCAGAGTGAGTTAACAATGTATGAAAAATAGTTGTGTAATTTTTAAAGTAAAAAAAAACATTGTTTTTATTAGTGTTTTGAAGTGAGAATACGAAATTTTAATACCAGAGTGAGTTAACAATGTATGAAAAATAGTTGTGTAATTTTTAAAGTAAAAAAAAACATTGTTTTTATTAGTGTTTTGAAGTGAGAATACGAAATTTTAATACCAGAGTGAGTTAACAATGTATGAAAAATAGTTGTGTAATTTTTAAAGTAAAAAAAAAACATTGTTTTTATTAGTGTTTTGAAGTGAGAATACGAAATTTTAATACCAGAGTGAGTTAACAATGTATGAAAAATAGTTGTGTAATTTTAAAGTAAAAAAAAACATTGTTTTATAAGTGTTTTGAAGTGAGAATACGAAATTTTAATACCAGAGTGAGTTAACAATGTATGAAAAATAGTTGTGTAATTTTTAAAGTAAAAAAAAAACATTGTTTTATAAGTGTTTTGAAGTGAGAATACGAAATTTTTAATACCAGAGTGAGTTAACAATGTATGAAAAATAGTTGTGTAATTTTTAAAGTAAAAAAAACATTGTTTTATAAGTGTTTTGAAGTGAGAATACGAAATTTTAATACCAGAGTGAGTTAACAATGTATGAAAAATAGTTGTGTAATTTTTAAAGTAAAAAAAAACATAGTTTTATAAGTGTTTTGAAGTGAGAATACGAAATTTTAATACCAGAGTGAGTTAACAATGTATGAAAAATAGTTGTGTAATTTTTAAAGTAAAAAAAAACATTGTTTTATAAGTATTTTGAAGTGAGAATACGAAATTTTAATACCAGAGTGAGTTAACAATGTATGAAAAATAGTTGTGTAATTTTTAAAGTAAAAAAAAACATTGTTTTTATAAGTGTTTTGAAGTGAGAATACGAAATTTTAATACCAGAGTGAGTTAACAATGTATGAAAAATAGTTGTGTAATTTTTAAAGTAAAAAAAAACATTGTTTTTATTAGTGTTTTGAAGTGAGAATACGAAATTTTAATACCAGAGTGAGTTAACAATGTATGAAAAATAGTTGTGTAATTTTTAAAGTAAAAAAAACATTGTTTTTATTAGTGTTTTGAAGTGAGAATACAAATTTTAATACCAGAGTGAGTTAACAATGTATGAAAAATAGTTGTGTAATTTTTAAAGTAAAAAAAACATTGTTTTTATTAGTGTTTTGAAGTGAGAATACGAAATTTTAATACCAGAGTGAGTTAACAATGTATGAAAAAATAGTTGTGTAATTTTTAAAGTAAAAAAAAACATTGTTTTTATTAGTGTTTTGAAGTGAGAATACGAAATTTTAATACCAGAGTGAGTTAACAATGTATGAAAAAATAGTTGTGTAATTTTTAAAGTAAAAAAAAACATTGTTTTTATTAGTGTTTTGAAGTGAGAATACGAAATTTTAATACCAGAGTGAGTTAACAATGTATGAAAAATAGTTGTGTAATTTTTAAAGTAAAAAAAAACATTGTTTTTATTAGTGTTTTGAAGTGAGAATACGAAATTTTAATACCAGAGTGAGTTAACAATGTATGAAAAATAGTTGTGTAATTTTTAAAGTAAAAAAAAACATTGTTTTATAAGTGTTTTGAAGTGAGAATACGAAATTTTAATACCAGAGTGAGTTAACAATGTATGAAAAATAGTTGTGTAATTTTTAAAGTAAAAAAAAAACATTGTTTTATAAGTGTTTTGAAGTGAGAATACGAAATTTTAATACCAGAGTGAGTTAACAATGTATGAAAAATAGTTGTGTAATTTTTAAAGTAAAAAAAAAACATTGTTTTATAAGTGTTTTGAAGTGAGAATACGAAATTTTAATACCAGAGTGAGTTAACAATGTATGAAAAATAGTTGTGTAATTTTTAAAGTAAAAAAAAACATTGTTTTATAAGTGTTTTGAAGTGAGAATACGAAATTTTTATACCAGAGTGAGTTAACAATGTATGAAAAATAGTTGTGTAATTTTAAAGTAAAAAAAAAACATTGTTTTATAAGTGTTTTGAAGTGAGAATACGAAATTTTAATACCAGAGTGAGTTAACAATGTATGAAAAATAGTTGTGTAATTTTTAAAGTAAAAAAAAACATAGTTTTATAAGTGTTTTGAAGTGAGAATACGAAATTTTAATACCAGAGTGAGTTAACAATGTATGAAAAATAGTTGTGTAATTTTTAAAGTAAAAAAAAACATTGTTTTTATAAGTATTTTGAAGTGAGAATACGAAATTTTAATACCAGAGTGAGTTAACAATGTATGAAAAATAGTTGTGTAATTTTTAAAGTAAAAAAAAACATTGTTTTATAAGTGTTTTGAAGTGAGAATACGAAATTTTAATACCAGAGTGAGTTAACAATGTATGAAAAATAGTTGTGTAATTTTTAAAGTAAAAAAAAACATTGTTTTTATTAGTGTTTTGAAGTGAGAATACGAAATTTTAATACCAGAGTGAGTTAACAATGTATGAAAAATAGTTGTGTAATTTTTAAAGTAAAAAAAACATTGTTTTTATTAGTGTTTTGAAGTGAGAATACAAATTTTAATACCAGAGTGAGTTAACAATGTATGAAAAATAGTTGTGTAATTTTTAAAGTAAAAAAAAACATTGTTTTTATTAGTGTTTTGGAAGTGAGAATACGAAATTTTAATACCAGAGTGAGTTAACAATGTATGAAAAATAGTTGTGTAATTTTTAAAGTAAAAAAAAACATTGTTTTTATTAGTGTTTTGAAGTGAGAATACGAAATTTTAATACCAGAGTGAGTTAACAATGTATGAAAAATAGTTGTGTAATTTTTAAAGTAAAAAAAAACATTGTTTTTATAAGTATTTTGAAGTGAGAATACGAAATTTTAATACCAGAGTGAGTTAACAATGTATGAAAAATAGTTGTGTAATTTTTAAAGTAAAAAAAAACATTGTTTTATAAGTGTTTTGAAGTGAGAATACGAAATTTTAATACCAGAGTGAGTTAACAATGTATGAAAAATAGTTGTGTAATTTTTAAAGTAAAAAAAAACATTGTTTTTATTAGTGTTTTGAAGTGAGAATACGAAATTTTTAATACCAGAGTGAGTTAACAATGTATGAAAAATAGTTGTGTAATTTTTAAAGTAAAAAAAAAACATTGTTTTTATTAGTGTTTTGAAGTGAGAATACAAATTTTAATACCAGAGTGAGTTAACAATGTATGAAAAATAGTTGTGTAATTTTTAAAGTAAAAAAAACATTGTTTTTATTAGTGTTTTGAAGTGAGAATACGAAATTTTAATACCAGAGTGAGTTAACAATGTATGAAAAATAGTTGTGTAATTTTTAAAGTAAAAAAAACATTGTTTTTATTAGTGTTTTGAAGTGAGAATACGAAATTTTAATACCAGAGTGAGTTAACAATGTATGAAAAAATAGTTGTGTAATTTTTAAAGTAAAAAAAAAACATATTTTTATAAGTATTTTGAAGTGAGAATACGAAATTTTAATACCAGAGTGAGTTAACAATGTATGAAAAATAGTTGTGTAATTTTTAAAGTAAAAAAAACATTGTTTTTATTAGTGTTTTGAAGTGAGAATACGAAATTTTAATACCAGAGTGAGTTAACAATGTATGAAAAATAGTTGTGTAATTTTTAAAGTAAAAAAAAAAAACATATTTTTATAAGTATTTTGAAGTGAGAATACGAAATTTTAATACCAGAGTGAGTTAACAATGTATGAAAAATAGTTGTGTAATTTTTAAAGTAAAAAAAAACATTGTTTTTATAAGTATTTTGAAGTGAGAATACGAAATTTTAATACCAGAGTGAGTTAACAATGTATGAAAAATAGTTGTGTAATTTTTAAAGTAAAAAAAAACATTGTTTTATAAGTGTTTTGAAGTGAGAATACGAAATTTTTAATACCAGAGTGAGTTAACAATGTATGAAAAATAGTTGTGTAATTTTTAAAGTAAAAAAAAACATTGTTTTTATTAGTGTTTTGAAGTGAGAATACGAAATTTTAATACCAGAGTGAGTTAACAATGTATGAAAAATAGTTGTGTAATTTTTAAAGTAAAAAAAAAACATTGTTTTTTATTAGTGTTTTGAAGTGAGAATACAAATTTTAATACCAGAGTGAGTTAACAATGTATGAAAAATAGTTGTGTAATTTTTAAAGTAAAAAAAACATTGTTTTTATTAGTGTTTTGAAGTGAGAATACGAAATTTTAATACCAGAGTGAGTTAACAATGTATGAAAAATAGTTGTGTAATTTTTAAAGTAAAAAAAACATTGTTTTTATTAGTGTTTTGAAGTGAGAATACGAAATTTTAATACCAGAGTGAGTTAACAATGTATGAAAAATAGTTGTGTAATTTTTAAAGTAAAAAAAAAACATATTTTTATAAGTATTTTGAAGTGAGAATACGAAATTTTAATACCAGAGTGAGTTAACAATGTATGAAAAATAGTTGTGTAATTTTTAAAGTAAAAAAAACATTGTTTTTATTAGTGTTTTGAAGTGAGAATACGAAATTTTAATACCAGAGTGAGTTAACAATGTATGAAAAATAGTTGTGTAATTTTTAAAGTAAAAAAAAAACATATTTTTATAAGTATTTTGAAGTGAGAATACGAAATTTTAATACCAGAGTGAGTTAACAATGTATGAAAAATAGTTGTGTAATTTTTAAAGTAAAAAAAACATTGTTTTTATTAGTATTTTGAAGTGAGAATACGAAATTTTAATACCAGAGTGAGTTAACAATGTATGAAAAATAGTTGTGTAATTTTTAAAGTAAAAAAAACATTGTTTTTATTAGTGTTTTGAAGTGAGAATACGAAATTTTAATACCAGAGTGAGTTAACAATGTATTAAAAATAGTTGTGTAATTTTTAAAGTAAAAAAAAAACATTGTTTTTATAAGTATTTTGAAGTGAGAATACGAAATTTTAATACCAGAGTGAGTTAACAATGTATTGAAAAATAGTTGTGTAATTTTTAAAGTAAAAAAAAACATTGTTTTTATAAGTATTTTGAGGTGAGAATACGAAATTTTAATACCAGAGTGAGTTAACAATGTATGAAAAATAGTTGTGTAATTTTTAAAGTAAAAAAAAACATTGTTTTTATAAGTATTTTGAGGTGAGAATACGAAATTTTAATACAGAGTGAGTTAACAATGTATGAAAAATAGTTGTGTAATTTTTAAAGTAAAAAAAACATTGTTTTTATAAGTATTTTGAAGTGAGAATACGAAATTTTAATACCAGAGTGAGTTAACAATGTATTAAAAATAGTTGTGTAATTTTAAAGTAAAAAAAAACATTGTTTTTATAAGTATTTTGAAGTGAGAATACGAAATTTTAATACCAGAGTGAGTTAACAATGTATGAAAAATAGTTGTGTAATTTTTAAAGTAAAAAAAAACATTGTTTTTATAAGTATTTTGAGGTGAGAATACGAAATTTTAATACCAGAGTGAGTTAACAATGTATGAAAAATAGTTGTGTAATTTTTTAAAGTAAAAAAAACATTGTTTTTATTAGTGTTTTGAAGTGAGAATACGAAATTTTAATACCAGAGTGAGTTAACAATGTATGAAAAATAGTTGTGTAATTTTTAAAGTAAAAAAAAAACATATTTTTTATAAGTGTTTTGAGGTGAGAATACGAAATTTTAATACCAGAGTGAGTTAACAATGTATTAAAAATAGTTGTGTAATTTTTAAAGTAAAAAAAAACATTGTTTTTTATAAGTATTTTGAGGTGAGAATACGAAATTTTAATACCAGAGTGAGTTAACAATGTATGAAAAATAGTTGTGTAATTTTTAAAGTAAAAAAAAAACATTGTTTTATAAGTATTTTGAGGTGAGAATACGAAATTTTAATACCAGAGTGAGTTAACAATGTATGAAAAATAGTTGTGTAATTTTTAAAGTAAAAAAAAACATTGTTTTTATTAGTGTTTTGAAGTGAGAATACGAAATTTTAATACCAGAGTGAGTTAACAATGTATGAAAAATAGTTGTGTAATTTTTAAAGTAAAAAAAAAACATTGTTTTTATTAGTGTTTTGAAGTGAGAATACGAAATTTTAATACAGAGTGAGTTAACAATGTATGAAAAAATAGTTGTGTAATTTTTAAAGTAAAAAAAAAACATTGTTTTTATTAGTGTTTTGAAGTGAGAATACGAAATTTTAATACCAGAGTGAGTTAACAATGTATGAAAAATAGTTGTGTAATTTTTAAAGTAAAAAAAAAACATTGTTTTTATAAGTATTTTGAAGTGAGAATACGAAATTTTAATACCAGAGTGAGTTAACAATGTATGAAAAATAGTTGTGTAATTTTTAAAGTAAAAAAAAACATTGTTTTTATAAGTATTTTGAAGTGAGAATACGAAATTTTAATACCAGAGTGAGTTAACAATGTATTAAAAATAGTTGTGTAATTTTTAAAGTAAAAAAAACATTGTTTTTATAAGTATTTTGAAGTGAGAATACGAAATTTTTAATACCAGAGTGAGTTAACAATGTATGAAAAATAGTTGTGTAATTTTTAAAGTAAAAAAAACATTGTTTTTATTAGTGTTTTGAAGTGAGAATACGAAATTTTAATACCAGAGTGAGTTAACAATGTATGAAAAATAGTTGTGTAATTTTTAAAGTAAAAAAAAAAACATATTTTTATAAGTATTTTGAAGTGAGAATACGAAATTTTAATACCAGAGTGAGTTAACAATGTATGAAAAATAGTTGTGTAATTTTTAAAGTAAAAAAAAACATTGTTTTTATTAGTGTTTTGAAGTGAGAATACGAAATTTTAATACCAGAGTGAGTTAACAATGTATGAAAAATAGTTGTGTAATTTTTAAAGTAAAAAAAAAACATATTTTTTATAAGTATTTTGAAGTGAGAATACGAAATTTTAATACCAGAGTGAGTTAACAATGTATGAAAAATAGTTGTGTAATTTTTAAAGTAAAAAAAAAAACATATTTTTATAAGTATTTTGAAGTGAGAATACGAAATTTTAATACCAGAGTGAGTTAACAATGTATGAAAAATAGTTGTGTAATTTTTAAAGTAAAAAAAAACATTGTTTTTATTAGTGTTTTGAAGTGAGAATACGAAATTTTAATACCAGAGTGAGTTAACAATGTATGAAAAATAGTTGTGTAATTTTTAAAGTAAAAAAAACATTGTTTTATAAGTATTTTGAAGTGAGAATACGAAATTTTAATACCAGAGTGAGTTAACAATGTATGAAAAATAGTTGTGTAATTTTTAAAGTAAAAAAAACATTGTTTTTATTAGTGTTTTGAAGTGAGAATACGAAATTTTAATACCAGAGTGAGTTAACAATGTATGAAAAATAGTTGTGTAATTTTTAAAGTAAAAAAAACATTGTTTTTATTAGTATTTTGAAGTGAGAATACGAAATTTTTAATACCAGAGTGAGTTAACAATGTATGAAAAATAGTTGTGTAATTTTTAAAGTAAAAAAAAAACATATTTTTATAAGTATTTTGAAGTGAGAATACGAAATTTTAATACCAGAGTGAGTTAACAATGTATGAAAAATAGTTGTGTAATTTTTAAAGTAAAAAAAACATTGTTTTATAAGTATTTTGAAGTGAGAATACGAAATTTTAATACCAGAGTGAGTTAACAATGTATGAAAAATAGTTGTGTAATTTTTAAAGTAAAAAAAAACATTGTTTTTATAAGTATTTTGAGGTGAGAATACGAAATTTTAATACCAGAGTGAGTTAACAATGTATGAAAAATAGTTGTGTAATTTTTAAAGTAAAAAAAACATTGTTTTTATTAGTATTTTGAAGTGAGAATACGAAATTTTAATACCAGAGTGAGTTAACAATGTATGAAAAATAGTTGTGTAATTTTTAAAGTAAAAAAAAACATTGTTTTTTATTAGTGTTTTGAAGTGAGAATACGAAATTTTAATACCAGAGTGAGTTAACAATGTATGAAAATAGTTGTGTAATTTTTAAAGTAAAAAAAAACATTGTTTTTATAAGTATTTTGAAGTGAGAATACGAAATTTTAATACCAGAGTGAGTTAACAATGTATGAAAAATAGTTGTGTAATTTTTAAAGTAAAAAAAAACATTGTTTTTATAAGTATTTTGAGGTGAGAATACGAATTTTTAATACCAGAGTGAGTTAACAATGTATGAAAAATAGTTGTGTAATTTTTAAAGTAAAAAAAAACATTGTTTTTATAAGTATTTTGAGGTGAGAATACGAAATTTTTAATACCAGAGTGAGTTAACAATGTATGAAAAATAGTTGTGTAATTTTTAAAGTAAAAAAAAACATTGTTTTTATTAGTGTTTTGAAGTGAGAATACGAAATTTTAATACCAGAGTGAGTTAACAATGTATGAAAAATAGTTGTGTAATTTTAAAGTAAAAAAAAAACATTGTTTTTATAAGTATTTTGAGGTGAGAATACGAAAATTTTAATACCAGAGTGAGTTAACAATGTATGAAAAATAGTTGTGTAATTTTAAAGTAAAAAAAACATTGTTTTTATTAGTGTTTTGAAGTGAGAATACGAAATTTTAATACCAGAGTGAGTTAACAATGTATGAAAAATAGTTGTGTAATTTTTAAAGTAAAAAAAAACATTGTTTTATTAGTGTTTTGAAGTGAGAATACGAAATTTTAATACCAGAGTGAGTTAACAATGTATGAAAAATAGTTGTGTAATTTTTAAAGTAAAAAAAAACATTGTTTTATAAGTGTTTTGAAGTGAGAATACGAAATTTTAATACCAGAGTGAGTTAACAATGTATGAAAAATAGTTGTGTAATTTTTAAAGTAAAAAAAAACATTGTTTTTATTAGTGTTTTGAAGTGAGAATACGAAATTTTAATACCAGAGTGAGTTAACAATGTATGAAAAATAGTTGTGTAATTTTTAAAGTAAAAAAAAACATTGTTTTATAAGTGTTTTGAAGTGAGAATACGAAATTTTAATACCAGAGTGAGTTAACAATGTATGAAAAATAGTTGTGTAATTTTTAAAGTAAAAAAAACATTGTTTTTATTAGTGTTTTGAAGTGAGGAATACGAAATTTTAATACCAGAGTGAGTTAACAATGTATGAAAAATAGTTGTGTAATTTTTAAAGTAAAAAAAAAACATATTTTTATAAGTATTTTGAAGTGAGAATACGAAATTTTAATACCAGAGTGAGTTAACAATGTATGAAAAATAGTTGTGTAATTTTTAAAGTAAAAAAACATTGTTTTTATTAGTGTTTTGAAGTGAGAATACGAAATTTTAATACCAGAGTGAGTTAACAATGTATGAAAAATAGTTGTGTAATTTTTAAAGTAAAAAAAACATTGTTTTTATTAGTGTTTTGAAGTGAGAATACGAAATTTTAATACCAGAGTGAGTTAACAATGTATGAAAAATAGTTGTGTAATTTTTAAAGTAAAA
>CAMPDV010002376.1:0-69497 GCA_946699065.1 Loxodes magnus
TATTTTTTTAAGTTTGTCTTGAACTTAGATATGAGGTTATAAAGAGTAGTAAGTTTTAAAAGTGAAGAAGAAAAGTAAGGTAGAAGAGTAATTATTTTTTTAAGTTTGTCTTGAACTTAGATATGAGTTATAAAGAGTATTTAGTTTTAAAAGTGAAGAAGAAAAGTAAAAAGAAGAGTTATTATTTTGTTTTTAAGTTTGTCTTGAGCTTAGATATGAGTTATAAAGAGTATTAAGTTTTAAAAAGTGAAGAAGAAAAGTAAGGTAGAAGAGTAATTATTTTGTTTTTAAGTTTGTCTTGAGCTTAGATATGAGTTATAAAGAGTAGTAAGTTTTTAAAAGTGAAGAAGAAAAGTAAGGTAGAAGAGTAATTATTTTTTAAGTTTGTCTTGAGCTTAGATATGAGTTATAAAGAGTATTTAGTTTTAAAAGTGAAGAAGAAAAGTAAGGTAGAAGAGTAATTATTTTGTTTTTAAGTTTGTCTTGAGCTTAGATGAGAGTTATAAAGAGTAGTTAGTTTTAAAAGTGAAGAAGAAAAGTAAGGTAGAAGAGTAATTATTTTGTTTTAAGTTTGTCTTGAGCTTAGATATGAGTTATAAAGAGTAGTTAGTTTTAAAAGTGAAGAAGAAAAGTAAGGTAGAAGAGTAATTATTTTGTTTTTAAGTTTGTCTTGAGCTTAGATATGAGTTATAAAGAGTAGTAAGTTTTAAAAGTGAAGAAGAAAAGTAAAGAAGAAGAGTAATTTTTGTTTTTAAGTTTGTCTTGAACTTAGATATGAGTTATAAAGAGTATTAAGTTTTAAAAGTGAAGAAGAAAAGTAAAAAAGAATAGTAATTTTTAGTTTTTAAGTTTGTCTTGAGCTTAGATATGAGTTATAAGAGTAGTTAGTTTTAAAAGTGAAGAAGAAAAGTAAAAAGAAGAGTTATTATTTTTTTAAGTTTGTCTTGAGCTTAGATATGAGTTATAAAGAGTAGTTAGTTTTTAAAAGTGAAGAAGAAAAGTAAGGTAGAAGAATTATTTTGTTTTTAAGTTTGTCTTGAGCTTAGATATGAGTTAAAAAGAGTAGTAAGTTTTAAAAGTGAAGAAGAAAAGTAAGGTAGAAGAGTAATTATTTTTTTAAGTTTGTCTTGAACTTAGTTAGAGTTATAAAGAGTAGTAAGTTTTAAAAGTGAAGAAGAAAAGTAAGGTAGAAGAGTAATTATTTTTTTAAGTTTGTCTTGAACTTAGATATGAGTTATAAAGAGTAGTTAGTTTTAAAAGTGAAGAAGAAAAGTAAGGTAGAAGAGTAATTATTTTGTTTTTTAAGTTTGTCTTGAGCTTAGATATGAGTTAAAAAGAGTAGTAAGTTTTAAAAGTGAAGAAGAAAAGTAAAAAAGAAGAGTTATTATTTTGTTTTTAAGTTTGTCTTGAACTTAGATATGAGTTATAAAGAGTAGTAAGTTTTAAAAGTGAAGAAGAAAAGTAAAAAAGAAGAGTTATTATTTTTTTAAGTTTGTCTTGAGCTTAGATATGAGTTATAATGAGTAGTTAGTTTTAAAAGTGAAGAAGAAAAGTGAAGAAGAAGAGTTATTATTTTTTTAAGTTTGTCTTGAGCTTTGATATGAGTTAAAAAGAGTAGTAAGTTTTAAAAGTGAAGAAGAAAAGTAAGGTAGAAGAGTAATTATTTTGTTTTTAATTTTGTCTTGAGCTTAGATATGAGTTATAAAGAGTATTTAGTTTTAAAAGTGTAGAAGAAAAGTAAGGTAGAAGAGTAATTTATTTTGTTTTTAAGTTTGTCTTGAGCTTAGATGAGAGTTATAAAGAGTAGTAAGTTTTAAAAGTGAAGAAGAATAGTAAGGTAGAAGAGTTATTATTTTGTTTTTAAGTTTGTCTTGAGCTTAGATATGAGTTATAAAGAGTAGTTAGTTTTAAAAGTGAAGAAGAAAAGTAAAGAAGAAGAGTTATTATTTTTTTAAGTTTGTCTTGAGCTTTGATATGAGTTAAAAAGAGTAGTAAGTTTTAAAAGTGAAGAAGAAAGTAAAAAAGAAGAGTTATTATTTTGTTTTTAAGTTTGTCTTGAGCTTAGATATGAGTTATAAAGAGTAGTAAGTTTTAAAAGTGAAGAAGAAAAGTAAGGTAGAAGAGTAATTATTTTTTTAAGTTTGTCTTGAACTTAGATATGAGTTATAAAGAGTAGTTAGTTTTAAAAGTGAAGAAGAAAAGTAAGGTAGAAGAGTAATTATTTTGTTTTTAAGTTTGTCTTGAGCTTAGATATGAGTTATAAAGAGTAGTAAGTTTTTAAAAGTGAAGAAGAAAAGTAAAAAAGAAGAGTTATTATTTTGTTTTTAAGTTTGTCTTGAACTTAGATATGAGTTTATAAAGAGTAGTAAGTTTTAAAAGTGAAGAAGAAAAGTAAGGTAGAAGAGTAATTATTTTTTTAAGTTTGTCTTGAACTTAGATATGAGTTATAAAGAGTAGTTAGTTTTAAAAGTGAAGAAGAAAAGTAAGGTAGAAGAGTAATTATTTTGTTTTTAAGTTTGTCTTGAGCTTAGATATGAGTTAAAAAGAGTAGTAAGTTTTAAAAGTGAAGAAGAAAAGTAAAAAGAAGAGTTATTATTTGGTTTTTTAAGTTTGTCTTGAACTTAGATATGAGTTATAAAAGAGTAGTAAGTTTTAAAAGTGAAGAAGAAAAGTAAAAAAGAAGAGTTATTATTTTTTTAGTTTGTCTTGAGCTTAGATATGAGTTATAAAGAGTAGTTAGTTTTAAAAGTGAAGAAGAAAAGTGAAGAAGAAGAGTTATTATTTTTTTAAGTTTGTCTTGAGCTTTGATATGAGTTAAAAAGAGTAGTAAGTTTTTAAAAGTGAAGAAGAAAGTAAGGTAGAAGAGTAATTATTTTGTTTTTAAGTTTGTCTTGAGCTTAGATATGAGTTTTAAAGAGTATTTAGTTTTAAAAGTGTAGAAGAAAAGTAAAGTAGAAGAGTAATTTTTAGTTTTTAAGTTTGTCTTGAGCTTAGATGAGAGTTATAAAGAGTAGTAAGTTTTAAAAGTGAAGAAGAAAAGTAAGGTAGAAGAGTAATTATTTTGTTTTTAAGTTTGTCTTGAACTTAGATATGAGTTATAAAGAGTATTAAGTTTTAAAAGTGAAGAAGAAAAGTAAGGTAGAAGAGTTATTATTTTGTTTTTAAGTTTGTCTTGAGCTTAGATATGAGTTATAAAGAGTAGTAAGTTTTAAAAGTGAAGAAGAAAAGAAGGTAGAAGAGTAATTTTTGTTTTTAAGTTTGTCTTGAGCTTAGATATGAGTTATAAAGAGTAGTAAGTTTAAAAGTGAAGAAGAAAAGTAAGGTAGAAGAGTAATTTTTGTTTTTAAGTTTGTCTTAAGCTTAGATGAGAGTTATAAAGAGTAGTTAGTTTTAAAAGTGAAGAAGAAAAGTAAGGTAGAAGAGTAATTATTTTGTTTTTAAGTTTGTCTTAAGCTTAGATGAGAGTTATAAAGAGTAGTTAGTTTTAAAAGTGAAGAAGAAAAGTAAAAAAGAAGAGTTATTATTTTGTTTTTAAGTTTGTCTTGAGCTTAGATATGAGTTAAAAAGAGTAGTAAGTTTTAAAAGTGAAGAAGAAAAGTAAGAAGAAAAGTTATTATTTTGTTTTTAGTTTGTCTTGAACTTAGATATGAGTTATAAAGAGTAGTTAGTTTTAAAAGTGAAGAAGAAAAGTAAGGTAGAAGAGTAATTATTTTGTTTTTAAGTTTGTCTTAAGCTTAGATATGAGTTATAAAGAGTAGTAAGTTTTAAAAGTGAAGAAGAAAAGTAAGGTAGAAGAGTAATTATTTTGTTAAGATTGTCTTGAACTTAGATATGAGTTATAAGAGTAGTAAGTTTTAAAAGTGAAGAAGAAAAGTAAAAAAGAAGAGTTATTATTTTGTTTTTAAGTTTGTCTTGAACTTAGATATGAGTTATAAAGAGTATTAAGTTTTAAAAGTGAAGAAGAAAAGTAAAAAAGAAGAGTTATTATTTTTTTAAGTTTGTCTTGAGCTTAGATATGAGTTATAAAGAGTAGTTAGTTTTAAAAGTGAAGAAGAAAAGTAAAGAAGAAGAGTAATTATTGTTTTTAAGTTTGTCTTGAGCTTAGATATGAGTTATAAAGAGTAGTAAGTTTTAAAAGTGAAGAAGAAAAGTAAGGTAGAAGAGTAATTATTTTGTTTTTAAGTTTGTCTTGAACTTAGATATGAGTTATAAAGAGTATTAAGTTTTAAAAGTGAAGAAGAAAAGTAAGGTAGAAGAGTAATTATTTTGTTTTTAAGTTTGTCTTGAGCTTAGATATGAGTTATAAAGAGTAGTAAGTTTTAAAAGTGAAGAAGAAAAGTAAGGTAGAAGAGTAATTATTTTGTTTTTAAGTTTGTCTTGAGCTTAGATATGAGTTATAAGAGTAGTAAGTTTTAAAAGTGAAGAAGAAAAGTAAGGTAGAAGAGTAATTTTTAGTTTTTAAGTTGGTCTTGAGCTTAGATATGAGTTATAAAGAGTAGTTAGTTTTAAAAGTGAAGAAGAAAAGTAAAGAAGAAGAGTTATTATTTTGTTTTTAAGTTTGTCTTGAGCTTAGATATGAGTTATAAAGAGTAGTTAGTTTTAAAAGTGAAGAAGAAAAGTAAGGTAGAAGAGTAATTATTTTTTTAAGTTTGTCTTGAACTTAGATATGAGTTATAAAGAGTATTAAGTTTTAAAAGTGAAGAGAAAAGTAAGGTAGAAGAGTAATTATTTTTTTAAGTTTGTCTTGAACTTAGATGAGAGTTATAAAGAGTATTTAGTTTTAAAAGTGAAGAAGAAAAGTAAGGTAGAAGAGTAATTATTTTGTTTTTAAGTTTGTCTTAAGCTTAGATGAGAGTTATAAAGAGTAGTAAGTTTTAAAAGTGAAGAAGAAAAGTAAAAAAGAAGAGTAATTTTGGTTTTTAAGTTTGTCTTGAGCTTAGATATGAGTTATAAAGAGTAGTAAGTTTTAAAGTGAAGAAGAAAAGTAAGGTAGAAGAGTAATTATTTGTTTTTAAGTTTGTCTTGAGCTTAGATGAGAGTTATAAAAGAGTATTTAGTTTTAAAAGTGAAGAAGAAAAGTAAAAAAGAAGAGTAATTATTTTGTTTTTAAGTTTGTCTTGAGCTTAGATATGAGTTATAATGAGTAGTTAGTTTTAAAAGTGAAGAAGAAAAGTAAGGTAGAAGAGTAATTATTTTGTTTTTAAGTTTGTCTTGAGCTTAGATATGAGTTATAAAGAGTAGTTAGTTTTAAAAGTGAAGAAGAAAAGTATGGTAGAAGAATTATTTTGTTTTTAAGTTTGTCTTGAGCTTAGATATGAGTTAAAAAGAGTAGTAAGTTTTAAAAGTGAAGAAGAAAAGTAAGGTAGAAGAGTAATTATTTTTTTAAGTTTGTCTTGAACTTAGATATGAGTTATAAAGAGTAGTTAGTTTTAAAAGTGAAGAAGAAAAGTAAGGTAGAAGAGTAATTATTTTGTTTTTAAGTTTGTCTTAAGCTTAGATATGAGTTATAAAGAGTAGTAAGTTTTAAAAGTGAAGAAGAAAAGTAAGGTAGAAGAGTAATTATTTTTTTAAGATTGTCTTGAACTTAGATATGAGTTATAAAGAGTAGTAAGTTTTAAAAGTGAAGAAGAAAAGTAAAAAAGAAGAGTTATTATTTTTTTAAGTTTGTCTTGAACTTAGATATGAGTTATAAAGAGTATTAAGTTTTAAAAGTGAAGAAGAAAAGTAAAAAGAAGAGTTATTATTTTTTTAAGTTTGTCTTGAGCTTAGATATGAGTTATAAAGAGTAGTAAGTTTTAAAAGTGAAGAAGAAAAGTAAGGTAGAAGAGTAATTATTTTGTTTTTAAGTTTGTCTTGAGCTTAGATATGAGTTATAAAGAGTTGTAGTTTAAAAGTGAAGAAGAAAAGTAAGGTAGAAGATAATTTTTAGTTTTTAGTTTGTCTTGAGCTTAGATATGAGTTATAAAGAGTAGTTAGTTTTAAAAGTGAAGAAGAAAAGTAAAGAAGAAGAGTTATTATTTTGTTTTTAAGTTTGTCTTGAGCTTAGATATGAGTTATAAAGAGTAGTTAGTTTTAAAAGTGAAGAAGAAAAGTAAGGTAGAAGAGTAATTATCTTTTTAAGTTGTCTTGAACTTAGATATGAGTTATAAAGAGTATTAAGTTTTAAAAGTGAAGAAGAAAAGTAAGGTAGAAGAGTAATTATTTTGTTTTTAAGTTTGTCTTAAGCTTAGATGAGAGTTATAAAGAGTAGTAAGTTTTAAAAGTGAAGAAGAAAAGTAAAGAAGAAGAGTAATTATTTTGTTTTTAAGTTTGTCTTGAGCTTAGATATGAGTTATAAAGAGTAGTAAGTTTTAAAAGTGAAGAAGAAAAGTAAGGTAGAAGAGTAATTATTTTGTTTTTAAGTTTGTCTTGAGCTTAGATATGAGTTATAAAGAGTAGTTAGTTTTAAAAGTGAAGAAGAAAAGTAAAAAAGAAGAGTAATTTTTAGTTTTTAAGTTTGTCTTGAGCTTAGATATGAGTTATAAAGAGTAGTTAGTTTAAAGTGAAGAAGAAAAGTAAGGTAGAAGAGTAATTATTTTGTTTTTAAGTTTGTCTTGAGCTTAGATATGAGTTATAAAGAGTAGTAAGTTTTAAAAGTGAAGAAGAAAAGTAAAAAAGAAGAGTAATTTTTGTTTTTAAGTTTGTCTTGAGCTTAGATATGAGTTATAAAGAGTAGTAAGTTTTAAAAGTGAAGAAGAAAAGTAAGGTAGAAGAGTAATTATTTTGTTTTTAAGTTTGTCTTGAGCTTAGATATGAGTTATAAAGAGTAGTAAGTTTTAAAAGTGAAGAAGAAAAGTAAGGTAGAAGAGTAATTATTTTGTTTTTAAGTTTGTCTTGAGCTTAGATATGAGTTATAAAGAGTAGTAAGTTTTAAAAGTGAAGAAGAAAAGTAAGGTAGAAGAGTAATTATTTTGTTTTTAAGTTTGTCTTGAGCTTAGATGAGAGTTATAAAGAGTATTTAGTTTTAAAGTGAAGAAGAAAAGTAAAAAAGAAGAGTAATTATTTTGTTTTTAAGTTTGTCTTGAGCTTAGATATGAGTTATAAAGAGTAGTAAGTTTTAAAAGTGAAGAAGAAAAGTAAGGTAGAAGAGTAATTATTTTGTTTTTAAGTTTGTCTTGAGCTTAGATTTTGAGTTATAAAGAGTAGTAAGTTTTAAAAGTGAAGAAGAAAAGTAAGGTAGAAGAGTAATTATTTTGTTTTTAAGTTTGTCTTGAGCTTAGATATGAGTTTTAAAGAGTATTTAGTTTTAAAGTGAAGAAGAAAGTAAGGTAGAAGAGTAATTATTTTGTTTTTAAGTTTGTCTTAAGCTTAGATGAGAGTTATAAAGAGTAGTTAGTTTTAAAAGTGAAGAAGAAAAGTAAGGTAGAGAGTAATTATTTTGTTTTTAAGTTTTGTCTTAAGCTTAGATGAGAGTTATAAAGAGTAGTTAGTTTTAAAAGTGAAGAAGAAAAGTAAAAAAGAAGAGTTATTATTTTGTTTTTAAGTTTGTCTTGAGCTTAGATATGAGTTAAAAAGAGTAGTAAGTTTTAAAAGTGAAGAAGAAAAGTAAGAAGTTATTATTTTGTTTTTAAGTTTGTCTTGAGCTTAGATGAGAGTTATAAAGAGTATTTAGTTTTAAAAGTGAAGAAGAAAAGTAAAAAAGAAGAGTAATTTTTGTTTTTAAGTTTGTCTTGAGCTTAGATATGAGTTATAAAGAGTAGTAAGTTTTAAAAGTGAAGAAGAAAAGTAAGGTAGAAGAGTAATTATTTTGTTTTAAAGTTTGTCTTGAGCTTAGATATGAGTTATAAAGAGTATTTAGTTTTAAAAGTGAAGAAGAAAAGTAAGAAGAAGAGTAATTATTTTTTTAAGTTTGTCTTGAGCTTAGATATGAGTTATAAAGAGTATTAAGTTTTAAAAGTGGAAGAAGAAAGTAAGGTAGAAGAGTAATTATTTTGTTTTTAAGTTTGTCTTAAGCTTAGATATGAGTTATAAAGAGTAGTAAGTTTTAAAAGTGAAGAAGAAAAGTAAGGTAGAAGAGTAATTATTTTGTTTTTAAGTTTGTCTTGAGCTTAGATATGAGTTAAAAAGAGTAGTAAGTTTTAAAAGTGAAGAAGAAAAGTAAGGTAGAAGAGTAATTATTTTTTTAAGTTTGTCTTGAACTTAGATATGAGTTATAAAGAGTAGTAAGTTTTAAAGTGAAGAAGAAAAGTAAGGTAGAAGAGTAATTATTTTGTTTTTAAGTTTGTCTTGAGCTTAGATATGAGTTATAAAGAGTAGTAAGTTTTAAAAGTGAAGAAGAAAAGTAAGGTAGAAGAGTAATTTTTGTTTTTAAGTTTGTCTTGAGCTTAGATGAGAGTTATAAAGAGTAGTTAGTTTTAAAAGTGAAGAAGAAAAGTAAAGAAGAAGAGTAATTTTTGTTTTTAAGTTTGTCTTAAGCTTAGATGAGAGTTATAAAGAGTAGTAAGTTTTAAAAGTGAAGAAGAAAAGTAAAGAAGAAGAGTAATTATTTTGTTTTTAAGTTTGTCTTGAGCTTAGATATGAGTTATAAAGAGTAGTAAGTTTTAAAAGTGAAGAAGAAAAGTAAAGAAGAAGAGTAATTTTTGTTTTTAAGTTTGTCTTGAGCTTAGATATGAGTTATAAAGAGTAGTAAGTTTTAAAAGTGAAGAAGAAAAGTAAAAAAGAAGAGTTATTATTTTGTTTTTAAGTTTGTCTTGAGCTTAGATATGAGTTATAAAGAGTAGTAAGTTTTAAAAGTGAAGAAGAAAAGTAAGGTAGAAGAGTAATTTTTAGTTTTTAAGTTTGTCTTGAGCTTAGATATGAGTTATAAAGAGTAGTTAGTTTTAAAAGTGAAGAAGAAAAGTAAGGTAGAAGAGTAATTATTTTGTTTTTAAGTTTGTCTTGAGCTTAGATATGAGTTATAAAGAGTAGTTAGTTTTAAAAGTGAAGAAGAAAAGTAAAAAAGAAGAGTTATTTTGTTTTTAAGTTTGTCTTGAGCTTAGATGAGAGTTATAAAGAGTATTTAGTTTTAAAAGTGAAGAAGAAAAGTAAGGTAGAAGAGTAATTATTTTGTTTTTAAGTTTGTCTTGAGCTTAGATATGAGTTATAAAGAGTAGTAAGTTTTAAAAGTGAAGAAGAAAAGTAAGGTAGAAGAGTAATTATTTTGTTTTTAAGTTTGTCTTGAGCTTAGATATGAGTTATAAAGAGTAGTAAGTTTTAAAAGTGAAGAAGAAAAGTAAAAAAGAAGAGTTATTTTGTTTTTAAGTTTGTCTTGAGCTTAGATATGAGTTATAAAGAGTAGTTAGTTTTAAAAGTGAAGAAGAAAAGTAAAGAAGAAGAGTAATTTTTGTTTTTAAGTTTGTCTTAAGCTTAGATGAGAGTTATAAAGAGTAGTAAGTTTTAAAAGTGAAGAAGAAAAGTAAAGAAGAAGAGTTATTTTTGTTTTTAAGTTTGTCTTGAGCTTAGATATGAGTTATAAAGAGTAGTAAGTTTTAAAAGTGAAGAAGAAAAGTAAAAAAGAAGAGTAATTATTTTGTTTTTAAGTTTGTCTTAAGCTTAGATGAGAGTTATAAAGAGTAGTAAGTTTTAAAAGTGAAGAAGAAAAGTAAGGTAGAAGAGTAATTATTTTGTTTTTAAGTTTGTCTTGAGCTTAGATGAGAGTTATAAAGAGTATTTAGTTTTAAAAGTGAAGAAGAAAAGTAAAAAAGAAGAGTAATTTTTGTTTTTAAGTTTGTCTTGAGCTTAGATATGAGTTATAAAGAGTAGTAAGTTTTAAAAGTGAAGAAGAAAAGTAAAGAAGAAGAGTAATTTTTGTTTTTAAGTTTGTCTTGAGCTTAGATATGAGTTATAAAGAGTAGTAAGTTTTAAAAGTGAAGAAGAAAAGTAAGGTAGAAGAGTAATTATTTTGTTTTTAAGTTTGTCTTGAGCTTAGATATGAGTTATAAAGAGTAGTTAGTTTTAAAAGTGAAGAAGAAAAGTAAAAAAGAAGAGTTATTTTGTTTTTAAGTTTGTCTTGAGCTTAGATGAGAGTTATAAAGAGTATTTAGTTTTAAAAGTGAAGAAGAAAAGTAAGGTAGAAGAGTAATTATTTTGTTTTTAAGTTTGTCTTGAGCTTAGATATGAGTTATA
Source organism: Loxodes magnus (assembly GCA_946699065.1). NCBI lineage: Eukaryota > Ciliophora > Karyorelictea > Loxodida > Loxodidae > Loxodes > Loxodes magnus. The sequence continues at coordinate 10,144 of CAMPDV010002376.1, forward strand.
AAGAGTAGTAAGTTTTAAAAGTGAAGAAGAAAAGTAAGGTAGAAGAGTAATTATTTTGTTTTTAAGTTTGTCTTGAGCTTAGATATGAGTTATAAAGAGTAGTAAGTTTTAAAAGTGAAGAAGAAAAGTAAAAAAGAAGAGTTATTTTGTTTTTAAGTTTGTCTTGAGCTTAGATATGAGTTATAAAGAGTAGTTAGTTTTAAAAGTGAAGAAGAAAAGTAAAGAAGAAGAGTAATTTTTGTTTTTAAGTTTGTCTTAAGCTTAGATGAGAGTTATAAAGAGTAGTAAGTTTTAAAAGTGAAGAAGAAAAGTAAAGAAGAAGAGTTATTTTTGTTTTTAAGTTTGTCTTGAGCTTAGATATGAGTTATAAAGAGTAGTTAGTTTTAAAAGTGAAGAAGAAAAGTAAAAAAGAAGAGTAATTATTTTGTTTTTAAGTTTGTCTTGAGCTTAGATATGAGTTATAAAGAGTAGTAAGTTTTAAAAGTGAAGAAGAAAAGTAATGTAGAAGAGTAATTATTTTGTTTTTAAGTTTGTCTTGAACTTAGATATGAGTTATAAAGAGTAGTTAGTTTTAAAAGTGAAGAAGAAAAGTAAAAAAGAAGAGTTATTATTTTGTTTTTAAGTTTGTCTTGAGCTTAGATATGAGTTATAAAGAGTAGTAAGTTTTAAAAGTGAAGAAGAAAAGTAAGGTAGAAGAGTAATTTTTGTTTTTAAGTTTGTCTTGAGCTTAGATATGAGTTATAAAGAGTATTTAGTTTTAAAAGTGAAGAAGAAAAGTAAGGTAGAAGAGTAATTATTTTGTTTTTAAGTTTGTCTTGAGCTTAGATATGAGTTATAAAGAGTATTTAGTTTTAAAAGTGAAGAAGAAAAGTAAGGTAGAAGAGTAATTATTTTGTTTTTAAGTTTGTCTTGAGCTTAGATGAGAGTTATAAAGAGTATTTAGTTTTAAAAGTGAAGAAGAAAAGTAAGGTAGAAGAGTAATTATTTTGTTTTTAAGTTTGTCTTGAGCTTAGATATGAGTTATAAAGAGTAGTTAGTTTTAAAAGTGAAGAAGAAAAGTAAGGTAGAAGAGTAATTATTTTGTTTTTAAGTTTGTCTTAAGCTTAGATATGAGTTATAAAGAGTAGTAAGTTTTAAAAGTGAAGAAGAAAAGTAAAAAAGAAGAGTTATTATTTTGTTTTTAAGTTTGTCTTGAGCTTAGATATGAGTTATAAAGAGTAGTTAGTTTTAAAAGTGAAGAAGAAAAGTGAAGAAGAAGAGTTATTATTTTTTTAAGTTTGTCTTGAGCTTTGATATGAGTTAAAAAGAGTAGTAAGTTTTAAAAGTGAAGAAGAAAAGTAAAAAAGAAGAGTTATTATTTTGTTTTTAAGTTTGTCTTGAGCTTAGATATGAGTTATAAAGAGTAGTTAGTTTTAAAAGTGAAGAAGAAAAGTAAGGTAGAAGAGTAATTATTTTGTTTTTAAGTTTGTCTTAAGCTTAGATATGAGTTATAAAGAGTAGTTAGTTTTAAAAGTGAAGAAGAAAAGTAAGGTAGAAGAGTAATTATTTTGTTTTTAAGTTTGTCTTGAGCTTAGATATGAGTTATAAAGAGTAGTTAGTTTTAAAAGTGAAGAAGAAAAGTAAAAAAGAAGAGTTATTTTGTTTTTAAGTTTGTCTTGAGCTTAGATGAGAGTTATAAAGAGTATTTAGTTTTAAAAGTGAAGAAGAAAAGTAAGGTAGAAGAGTAATTATTTTGTTTTTAAGTTTGTCTTGAGCTTAGATATGAGTTATAAAGAGTAGTAAGTTTTAAAAGTGAAGAAGAAAAGTAAAAAAGAAGAGTAATTTTTAGTTTTTAAGTTTGTCTTGAGCTTAGATGAGAGTTATAAAGAGTATTTAGTTTTAAAAGTGAAGAAGAAAAGTAAAAAAGAAGAGTAATTTTTGTTTTTAAGTTTGTCTTGAGCTTAGATGAGAGTTATAAAGAGTATTTAGTTTTAAAAGTGAAGAAGAAAAGTAAAAAAGAAGAGTAATTATTTTTTTAAGTTTGTCTTGAACTTAGATATGAGTTATAAAGAGTAGTAAGTTTTAAAAGTGAAGAAGAAAAGTAAGGTAGAAGAGTAATTATTTTGTTTTTAAGTTTGTCTTGAGCTTAGATATGAGTTATAAAGAGTAGTAAGTTTTAAAAGTGAAGAAGAAAAGTAAAAAAGAAGAGTAATTTTTAGTTTTTAAGTTTGTCTTGAGCTTAGATGAGAGTTAAAAAGAGTAGTAAGTTTTAAAAGTGAAGAAGAAAAGTAAGGTAGAAGAGTAATTATTTTTTTAAGTTTGTCTTGAACTTAGATATGAGTTATAAAGAGTAGTTAGTTTTAAAAGTGAAGAAGAAAAGTAAGGTAGAAGAGTAATTATTTTGTTTTTAAGTTTGTCTTAAGCTTAGATATGAGTTATAAAGAGTAGTTAGTTTTAAAAGTGAAGAAGAAAAGTAAGGTAGAAGAGTAATTATTTTGTTTTTAAGTTTGTCTTGAGCTTAGATATGAGTTATAAAGAGTATTTAGTTTTAAAAGTGAAGAAGAAAAGTAAAAAAGAAGAGTTATTTTGTTTTTAAGTTTGTCTTGAGCTTAGATGAGAGTTATAAAGAGTATTTAGTTTTAAAAGTGAAGAAGAAAAGTAAGGTAGAAGAGTAATTATTTTGTTTTTAAGTTTGTCTTGAGCTTAGATATGAGTTATAAAGAGTAGTAAGTTTTAAAAGTGAAGAAGAAAAGTAAAAAAGAAGAGTAATTTTTAGTTTTTAAGTTTGTCTTGAGCTTAGATGAGAGTTATAAAGAGTATTTAGTTTTAAAAGTGAAGAAGAAAAGTAAAAAAGAAGAGTAATTTTTGTTTTTAAGTTTGTCTTGAGCTTAGATATGAGTTATAAAGAGTAGTAAGTTTTAAAAGTGAAGAAGAAAAGTAAGCTAGAAGAGTAATTATTTTGTTTTTAAGTTTGTCTTGAGCTTAGATGAGAGTTATAAAGAGTAGTAAGTTTTAAAAGTGAAGAAGAAAAGTAAGGTAGAAGAGTAATTTTTGTTTTTAAGTTTGTCTTGAGCTTAGATATGAGTTATAAAGAGTATTAAGTTTTAAAAGTGAAGAAGAAAAGTAAAAAAGAAGAGTAATTTTTAGTTTTTAAGTTTGTCTTGAGCTTAGATATGAGTTATAAAGAGTAGTTAGTTTTAAAAGTGAAGAAGAAAAGTAAGGTAGAAGAGTAATTATTTTGTTTTTAAGTTTGTCTTGAGCTTAGATATGAGTTATAAAGAGTAGTTAGTTTTAAAAGTGAAGAAGAAAAGTAAAAAAGAAGAGTTATTTTGTTTTTAAGTTTGTCTTGAGCTTAGATATGAGTTAAAAAGAGTAGTAAGTTTTAAAAGTGAAGAAGAAAAGTAAAAAAGAAGAGTTATTATTTTTTTAAGTTTGTCTTGAACTTAAGAATGAGTTATAAAGAGTAGTTAGTTTTAAAAGTGAAGAAGAAAAGTAAGGTAGAAGAGTAATTATTGTTTTTAAGTTTGTCTTGAACTTAGATATGAGTTATAAAGAGTAGTAAGTTTTAAAAGTGAAGAAGAAAAGTAAAAAAGAAGAGTTATTATTTTTTTAAGTTTGTCTTGAGCTTAGATATGAGTTATAAAGAGTAGTTAGTTTTAAAAGTGAAGAAGAAAAGTAAGGTAGAAGAGTAATTTTTGTTTTTAAGTTTGTCTTGAGCTTAGATATGAGTTAAAAAGAGTAGTAAGTTTTAAAAGTGAAGAAGAAAAGTAAAAAAGAAGAGTTATTATTTTGTTTTTAAGTTTGTCTTGAGCTTAAGAATGAGTTATAAAGAGTAGTTAGTTTTAAAAGTGAAGAAGAAAAGTAAGGTAGAAGAGTAATTATTTTGTTTTTAAGTTTGTCTTGAGCTTAGATATGAGTTAAAAAGAGTAGTAAGTTTTAAAAGTGAAGAAGAAAAGTAAAAAAGAAGAGTTATTATTTTGTTTTTAAGTTTGTCTTGAGCTTAGATATGAGTTATAAAGAGTAGTAAGTTTTAAAAGTGAAGAAGAAAAGTAAGGTAGAAGAGTAATTATTTTGTTTTTAAGTTTGTCTTGAACTTAGATATGAGTTATAAAGAGTAGTTAGTTTTAAAAGTGAAGAAGAAAAGTAAAAAAGAAGAGTTATTATTTTGTTTTTAAGTTTGTCTTGAGCTTAGATATGAGTTATAAAGAGTAGTAAGTTTTAAAAGTGAAGAAGAAAAGTAAGGTAGAAGAGTAATTTTTGTTTTTAAGTTTGTCTTGAGCTTAGATATGAGTTATAAAGAGTATTTAGTTTTAAAAGTGAAGAAGAAAAGTAAGGTAGAAGAGTAATTATTTTGTTTTTAAGTTTGTCTTGAGCTTAGATATGAGTTATAAAGAGTATTTAGTTTTAAAAGTGAAGAAGAAAAGTAAGGTAGAAGAGTAATTATTTTGTTTTTAAGTTTGTCTTGAGCTTAGATGAGAGTTATAAAGAGTATTTAGTTTTAAAAGTGAAGAAGAAAAGTAAGGTAGAAGAGTAATTATTTTGTTTTTAAGTTTGTCTTGAACTTAGATATGAGTTATAAAGAGTAGTAAGTTTTAAAAGTGAAGAAGAAAAGTAAAAAAGAAGAGTAATTTTTGTTTTTAAGTTTGTCTTGAGCTTAGATATGAGTTATAAAGAGTAGTAAGTTTTAAAAGTGAAGAAGAAAAGTAAGGTAGAAGAGTAATTTTTAGTTTTTAAGTTTGTCTTGAGCTTAGATATGAGTTATAAAGAGTAGTAAGTTTTAAAAGTGAAGAAGAAAAGTAAAAAAGAAGAGTAATTTTTGTTTTTAAGTTTGTCTTGAGCTTAGATATGAGTTATAAAGAGTAGTTAGTTTTAAAAGTGAAGAAGAAAAGTAAGGTAGAAGAGTAATTTTTGTTTTTAAGTTTGTCTTGAGCTTAGATATGAGTTAAAAAGAGTAGTAAGTTTTAAAAGTGAAGAAGAAAAGTAAAAAAGAAGAGTTATTATTTTGTTTTTAAGTTTGTCTTGAGCTTAGATATGAGTTATAAAGAGTAGTTAGTTTTAAAAGTGAAGAAGAAAAGTAAGGTAGAAGAGTAATTTTTGTTTTTAAGTTTGTCTTGAGCTTAGATATGAGTTATAAAGAGTAGTTAGTTTTAAAAGTGAAGAAGAAAAGTAAGGTAGAAGAGTAATTATTTTGTTTTTAAGTTTGTCTTGAGCTTAGATATGAGTTATAAAGAGTAGTAAGTTTTAAAAGTGAAGAAGAAAAGTAAGGTAGAAGAGTAATTATTTTGTTTTTAAGTTTGTCTTGAGCTTAGATGAGAGTTATAAAGAGTATTTAGTTTTAAAAGTGAAGAAGAAAAGTAAGCTAGAAGAGTAATTATTTTGTTTTTAAGTTTGTCTTAAGCTTAGATGAGAGTTATAAAGAGTATTTAGTTTTAAAAGTGAAGAAGAAAAGTAAGGTAGAAGAGTAATTTTTGTTTTTAAGTTTGTCTTGAGCTTAGATATGAGTTATAAAGAGTATTAAGTTTTAAAAGTGAAGAAGAAAAGTAAGGTAGAAGAGTAATTATTTTGTTTTTAAGTTTGTCTTAAGCTTAGATATGAGTTATAAAGAGTAGTAAGTTTTAAAAGTGAAGAAGAAAAGTAAGGTAGAAGAGTAATTATTTTGTTTTTAAGTTTGTCTTGAGCTTAGATATGAGTTATAAAGAGTAGTAAGTTTTAAAAGTGAAGAAGAAAAGTAAGGTAGAAGAGTAATTATTTTGTTTTTAAGTTTGTCTTGAGCTTAGATATGAGTTATAAAGAGTAGTAAGTTTTAAAAGTGAAGAAGAAAAGTAAAAAAGAAGAGTTATTATTTTTTTAAGTTTGTCTTGAACTTAGATATGAGTTATAAAGAGTAGTTAGTTTTAAAAGTGAAGAAGAAAAGTAAGAAAAGAAGAGTTATTATTTTTTTAAGTTTGTCTTGAGCTTAGATATGAGTTATAAAGAGTAGTAAGTTTTAAAAGTGAAGAAGAAAAGTAAAAAAGAAGAGTAATTATTTTGTTTTTAAGTTTGTCTTAAGCTTAGATGAGAGTTATAAAGAGTATTTAGTTTTAAAAGTGAAGAAGAAAAGTAAGGTAGAAGAGTAATTATTTTGTTTTTAAGTTTGTCTTGAGCTTAGATATGAGTTATAAAGAGTATTTAGTTTTAAAAGTGAAGAAGAAAAGTAAGGTAGAAGAGTAATTATTTTGTTTTTAAGTTTGTCTTGAGCTTAGATATGAGTTATAAAGAGTATTTAGTTTTAAAAGTGAAGAAGAAAAGTAAGCTAGAAGAGTAATTATTTTGTTTTTAAGTTTGTCTTAAGCTTAGATGAGAGTTATAAAGAGTAGTAAGTTTTAAAAGTGAAGAAGAAAAGTAAGGTAGAAGAGTAATTTTTGTTTTTAAGTTTGTCTTGAGCTTAGATATGAGTTATAAAGAGTATTAAGTTTTAAAAGTGAAGAAGAAAAGTAAGGTAGAAGAGTAATTATTTTGTTTTTAAGTTTGTCTTAAGCTTAGATGAGAGTTATAAAGAGTAGTAAGTTTTAAAAGTGAAGAAGAAAAGTAAGGTAGAAGAGTAATTATTTTGTTTTTAAGTTTGTCTTGAGCTTAGATATGAGTTATAAAGAGTAGTAAGTTTTAAAAGTGAAGAAGAAAAGTAAGGTAGAAGAGTAATTATTTTGTTTTTAAGTTTGTCTTGAGCTTAGATGAGAGTTATAAAGAGTAGTAAGTTTTAAAAGTGAAGAAGAAAAGTAAGGTAGAAGAGTAATTATTTTGTTTTTAAGTTTGTCTTGAGCTTAGATATGAGTTATAAAGAGTATTTAGTTTTAATAGTGAAGAAGAAAAGTAAGGTAGAAGAGTAATTATTTTGTTTTTAAGTTTGTCTTGAGCTTAGATGAGAGTTATAAAGAGTATTTAGTTTTAAAAGTGAAGAAGAAAAGTAAGCTAGAAGAGTAATTATTTTGTTTTTAAGTTTGTCTTAAGCTTAGATGAGAGTTATAAAGAGTATTTAGTTTTAAAAGTGAAGAAGAAAAGTAAGGTAGAAGAGTAATTATTTTGTTTTTAAGTTTGTCTTGAGCTTAGATATGAGTTATAAAGAGTAGTAAGTTTTAAAAGTGAAGAAGAAAAGTAAGCTAGAAGAGTAATTTTTGTTTTTAAGTTTGTCTTGAGCTTAGATATGAGTTATAAAGAGTATTTAGTTTTAAAAGTGAAGAAGAAAAGTAAAAAAGAAGAGTTATTTTGTTTTTAAGTTTGTCTTGAGCTTAGATATGAGTTATAAAGAGTAGTTAGTTTTAAAAGTGAAGAAGAAAAGTAAAAAAGAAGAGTAATTATTTTGTTTTTAAGTTTGTCTTGAGCTTAGATATGAGTTAAAAAGAGTATTTAGTTTTAAAAGTGAAGAAGAAAAGTAAGGTAGAAGAGTAATTTTTGTTTTTAAGTTTGTCTTGAGCTTAGATATGAGTTATAAAGAGTATTTAGTTTTAAAAGTGAAGAAGAAAAGTAAAAAAGAAGAGTTATTTTGTTTTTAAGTTTGTCTTGAGCTTAGATATGAGTTATAAAGAGTAGTTAGTTTTAATAGTGAAGAAGAAACGTAAAGAAGAAGAGTTATTTTTGTTTTTAAGTTTGTCTTGAGCTTAGATGAGAGTTATAAAGAGTATTTAGTTTTAAAAGTGAAGAAGAAAAGTAAGGTAGAAGAGTAATTATTTTGTTTTTAAGTTTGTCTTGAGCTTAGATATGAGTTAAAAAGAGTAGTAAGTTTTAAAAGTGAAGAAGAAAAGTAAAAAAGAAGAGTTATTATTTTTTTAAGTTTGTCTTGAGCTTAGATATGAGTTATAAAGAGTATTTAGTTTTAAAAGTGAAGAAGAAAAGTAAGGTAGAAGAGTAATTATTTTGTTTTTAAGTTTGTCTTAAGCTTAGATGAGAGTTATAAAGAGTAGTAAGTTTTAAAAGTGAAGAAGAAAGGTAAGCTAGAAGAGTAATTATTTTGTTTTTAAGTTTGTCTTAAGCTTAGATGAGAGTTATAAAGAGTAGTAAGTTTTAAAAGTGAAGAAGAAAAGTAAAAAAGAAGAGTTATTTTGTTTTTAAGTTTGTCTTGAGCTTAGATATGAGTTATAAAGAGTAGTAAGTTTTAAAAGTGAAGAAGAAACGTAAAGAAGAAGAGTTATTTTTGTTTTTAAGTTTGTCTTGAGCTTAGATATGATTTATAAAGAGTAGTAAGTTTTAAAAGTGAAGAAGAAACGTAAAGAAGAAGAGTTATTTTTGTTTTTAAGTTTGTCTTGAGCTTAGATGAGAGTTATAAAGAGTAGTAAGTTTTAAAAGTGAAGAAGAAAAGTAAAAAAGAAGAGTTATTATTTTTTTAAGTTTGTCTTGAGCTTAGATATGAGTTATAAAGAGTATTAAGTTTTAAAAGTGAAGAAGAAAAGTAAGGTAGAAGAGTAATCATTTTGTTTTTAGTTTGTCTTGAGCTTAGATATGAGTTATAAAGAGTATTAAGTTTTAAAAGTGAAGAAGAAAAGTAAAAAAGAAGAGTTATTATTTTTTTAAGTTTGTCTTGAGCTTAGATATGAGTTAAAAAGAGTATTTAGTTTTAAAAGTGAAGAAGAAAAGTAAGGTAGAAGAGTAATTATTTTGTTTTTAAGTTTGTCTTAAGCTTAGATGAGAGTTATAAAGAGTATTTAGTTTTAAAAGTGAAGAAGAAAAGTAAAAAAGAAGAGTTATTTTGTTTTTAAGTTTGTCTTGAGCTTAGATATGAGTTATAAAGAGTAGTTAGTTTTAATAGTGAAGAAGAAACGTAAAGAAGAAGAGTTATTTTTGTTTTTAAGTTTGTCTTGAGCTTAGATGAGAGTTATAAAGAGTATTTAGTTTTAAAAGTGAAGAAGAAAAGTAAGGTAGAAGAGTAATTATTTTGTTTTTAAGTTTGTCTTGAGCTTAGATATGAGTTAAAAAGAGTAGTAAGTTTTAAAAGTGAAGAAGAAAAGTAAAAAAGAAGAGTTATTATTTTTTTAAGTTTGTCTTGAGCTTAGATATGAGTTATAAAGAGTATTTAGTTTTAAAAGTGAAGAAGAAAAGTAAGGTAGAAGAGTAATTATTTTGTTTTTAAGTTTGTCTTGAGCTTAGATATGAGTTATAAAGAGTATTTAGTTTTAAAAGTGAAGAAGAAAAGTAAGCTAGAAGAGTAATTATTTTGTTTTTAAGTTTGTCTTAAGCTTAGATGAGAGTTATAAAGAGTAGTAAGTTTTAAAAGTGAAGAAGAAAAGTAAGGTAGAAGAGTAATTTTTGTTTTTAAGTTTGTCTTGAGCTTAGATATGAGTTATAAAGAGTATTAAGTTTTAAAAGTGAAGAAGAAAAGTAAGGTAGAAGAGTAATTATTTTGTTTTTAAGTTTGTCTTAAGCTTAGATGAGAGTTATAAAGAGTAGTAAGTTTTAAAAGTGAAGAAGAAAAGTAAGGTAGAAGAGTAATTATTTTGTTTTTAAGTTTGTCTTGAGCTTAGATATGAGTTATAAAGAGTAGTAAGTTTTAAAAGTGAAGAAGAAAAGTAAGGTAGAAGAGTAATTATTTTGTTTTTAAGTTTGTCTTGAGCTTAGATGAGAGTTATAAAGAGTAGTAAGTTTTAAAAGTGAAGAAGAAAAGTAAGGTAGAAGAGTAATTATTTTGTTTTTAAGTTTGTCTTGAGCTTAGATATGAGTTATAAAGAGTATTTAGTTTTAATAGTGAAGAAGAAAAGTAAGGTAGAAGAGTAATTATTTTGTTTTTAAGTTTGTCTTGAGCTTAGATGAGAGTTATAAAGAGTATTTAGTTTTAAAAGTGAAGAAGAAAAGTAAGCTAGAAGAGTAATTATTTTGTTTTTAAGTTTGTCTTAAGCTTAGATGAGAGTTATAAAGAGTATTTAGTTTTAAAAGTGAAGAAGAAAAGTAAGGTAGAAGAGTAATTATTTTGTTTTTAAGTTTGTCTTGAGCTTAGATATGAGTTATAAAGAGTAGTAAGTTTTAAAAGTGAAGAAGAAAAGTAAGCTAGAAGAGTAATTTTTGTTTTTAAGTTTGTCTTAAGCTTAGATGAGAGTTATAAAGAGTAGTAAGTTTTAAAAGTGAAGAAGAAAAGTAAAAAAGAAGAGTTATTATTTTTTTAAGTTTGTCTTGAACTTAGATATGAGTTATAAAGAGTATTAAGTTTTAAAAGTGAAGAAGAAAAGTAAAAAAGAAGAGTAATTATTTTGTTTTTAAGTTTGTCTTGAGCTTAGATATGAGTTAAAAAGAGTATTTAGTTTTAAAAGTGAAGAAGAAAAGTAAGGTAGAAGAGTAATTTTTGTTTTTAAGTTTGTCTTGAGCTTAGATATGAGTTATAAAGAGTATTTAGTTTTAAAAGTGAAGAAGAAAAGTAAAAAAGAAGAGTTATTTTGTTTTTAAGTTTGTCTTGAGCTTAGATATGAGTTATAAAGAGTAGTTAGTTTTAATAGTGAAGAAGAAACGTAAAGAAGAAGAGTTATTTTTGTTTTTAAGTTTGTCTTGAGCTTAGATGAGAGTTATAAAGAGTATTTAGTTTTAAAAGTGAAGAAGAAAAGTAAGGTAGAAGAGTAATTATTTTGTTTTTAAGTTTGTCTTGAGCTTAGATATGAGTTAAAAAGAGTAGTAAGTTTTAAAAGTGAAGAAGAAAAGTAAAAAAGAAGAGTTATTATTTTTTTAAGTTTGTCTTGAGCTTAGATATGAGTTATAAAGAGTATTTAGTTTTAAAAGTGAAGAAGAAAAGTAAGGTAGAAGAGTAATTATTTTGTTTTTAAGTTTGTCTTAAGCTTAGATGAGAGTTATAAAGAGTAGTAAGTTTTAAAAGTGAAGAAGAAAAGTAAGCTAGAAGAGTAATTATTTTGTTTTTAAGTTTGTCTTAAGCTTAGATGAGAGTTATAAAGAGTAGTAAGTTTTAAAAGTGAAGAAGAAAAGTAAAAAAGAAGAGTTATTTTGTTTTTAAGTTTGTCTTGAGCTTAGATATGAGTTATAAAGAGTAGTAAGTTTTAAAAGTGAAGAAGAAACGTAAAGAAGAAGAGTTATTTTTGTTTTTAAGTTTGTCTTGAGCTTAGATATGATTTATAAAGAGTAGTTAGTTTTAAAAGTGAAGAAGAAAAGTAAAAAAGAAGAGTTATTATTTTTTTAAGTTTGTCTTGAACTTATATGAGAGTTATAAAGAGTAGTAAGTTTTAAAAGTGAAGAAGAAAAGTAAAAAAGAAGAGTTATTATTTTTTTAAGTTTGTCTTGAGCTTAGATATGAGTTATAAAGAGTAGTAAGTTTTAAAAGTGAAGAAGAAAAGTAAGGTAGAAGAGTAATCATTTTGTTTTTAGTTTGTCTTGAGCTTAGATATGAGTTATAAAGAGTATTAAGTTTTAAAAGTGAAGAAGAAAAGTAAAAAAGAAGAGTTATTATTTTTTTAAGTTTGTCTTGAGCTTAGATATGAGTTATAAAGAGTATTTAGTTTTAAAAGTGAAGAAGAAAAGTAAAGAAGAAGAGTAATTATTGTTTTTAAGTTTGTCTTGAGCTTAGATATGAGTTATAAAGAGTAGTAAGTTTTAAAAGTGAAGAAGAAACGTAAAGAAGAAGAGTTATTTTTGTTTTTAAGTTTGTCTTGAGCTTAGATATGAGTTATAAAGAGTAGTTAGTTTTAATAGTGAAGAAGAAACGTAAAGAAGAAGAGTTATTTTTGTTTTTAAGTTTGTCTTGAGCTTAGATGAGAGTTATAAAGAGTATTTAGTTTTAAAAGTGAAGAAGAAAAGTAAGGTAGAAGAGTAATTATTTTGTTTTTAAGTTTGTCTTAAGCTTAGATATGAGTTATAAAGAGTATTTAGTTTTAAAAGTGAAGAAGAAAAGTAAGGTAGAAGAGTAATTATTTTGTTTTTAAGTTTGTCTTGAGCTTAGATGAGAGTTATAAAGAGTAGTAAGTTTTAAAAGTGAAGAAGAAAAGTAAGGTAGAAGAGTAATTATTTTGTTTTTAAGTTTGTCTTAAGCTTAGATATGAGTTATAAAGAGTATTAAGTTTTAAAAGTGAAGAAGAAAAGTAAGGTAGAAGAGTAATTATTTTGTTTTTAAGTTTGTCTTAAGCTTAGATATGAGTTATAAAGAGTATTTAGTTTTAAAAGTGAAGAAGAAAAGTAAAGAAGAAGAGTTATTATTTTTTTAAGTTTGTCTTAAGCTTAGATATGAGTTATAAAGAGTATTAAGTTTTAAAAGTGAAGAAGAAAAGTAAGGTAGAAGAGTAATTTTTGTTTTTAAGTTTGTCTTGAGCTTAGATATGAGTTATAAAGAGTAGTAAGTTTTAAAAGTGAAGAAGAAAAGTAAGGTAGAAGAGTAATTATTTTGTTTTTAAGTTTGTCTTGAGCTTAGATATGAGTTATAAAGAGTAGTAAGTTTTAAAAGTGAAGAAGAAAAGTAAGGTAGAAGAGTAATTATTTTGTTTTTAAGTTTGTCTTGAGCTTAGATATGAGTTATAAAGAGTAGTAAGTTTTAAAAGTGAAGAAGAAAAGTAAGGTAGAAGAGTAATTATTTTGTTTTTAAGTTTGTCTTGAGCTTAGATATGAGTTATAAAGAGTATTTAGTTTTAAAAGTGAAGAAGAAAAGTAAGGTAGAAGAGTAATTATTTTGTTTTTAAGTTTGTCTTGAGCTTAGATATGAGTTATAAAGAGTAGTAAGTTTTAAAAGTGAAGAAGAAAAGTAAGGTAGAAGAGTAATTATTTTGTTTTTAAGTTTGTCTTGAGCTTAGATATGAGTTATAAAGAGTAGTAAGTTTTAAAAGTGAAGAAGAAAAGTAAAGAAGAAGAGTTATTATTTTTTTAAGTTTGTCTTAAGCTTAGATATGAGTTATAAAGAGTATTAAGTTTTAAAAGTGAAGAAGAAAAGTAAGGTAGAAGAGTAATTATTTTGTTTTTAAGTTTGTCTTAAGCTTAGATGAGAGTTATAAAGAGTAGTAAGTTTTAAAAGTGAAGAAGAAAAGTAAAAAAGAAGAGTTATTATTTTGTTTTTAAGTTTGTCTTGAGCTTAGATATGAGTTATAAAGAGTATTTAGTTTTAAAAGTGAAGAAGAAAAGTAAGGTAGAAGAGTAATTATTTTGTTTTTAAGTTTGTCTTAAGCTTAGATGAGAGTTATAAAGAGTATTTAGTTTTAAAAGTGAAGAAGAAAAGTAAGCTAGAAGAGTAATTATTTTGTTTTTAAGTTTGTCTTAAGCTTAGATGAGAGTTATAAAGAGTAGTAAGTTTTAAAAGTGAAGAAGATAAGTAAGGTAGAAGAGTAATTTTTGTTTTTAAGTTTGTCTTAAGCTTAGATGAGAGTTATAAAGAGTATTTAGTTTTAAAAGTGAAGAAGAAAAGTAAGCTAGAAGAGTAATTATTTTGTTTTTAAGTTTGTCTTAAGCTTAGATGAGAGTTATAAAGAGTAGTAAGTTTTAAAAGTGAAGAAGAAAAGTAAGGTAGAAGAGTAATCATTTTGTTTTTAAGTTTGTCTTGAGCTTAGATATGAGTTATAAAGAGTATTTAGTTTTAAAAGTGAAGAAGAAAAGTAAAAAAGAAGAGTTATTATTTTTTTAAGTTTGTCTTGAGCTTAGATATGAGTTATAAAGAGTATTTAGTTTTAAAAGTGAAGAAGAAAAGTAAAGAAGAAGAGTAATTATTGTTTTTAAGTTTGTCTTGAGCTTAGATATGAGTTATAAAGAGTATTTAGTTTTAAAAGTGAAGAAGAAAAGTAAAAAAGAAGAGTTATTTTGTTTTTAAGTTTGTCTTGAGCTTAGATATGAGTTATAAAGAGTAGTTAGTTTTAATAGTGAAGAAGAAACGTAAAGAAGAAGAGTTATTTTTGTTTTTAAGTTTGTCTTGAGCTTAGATGAGAGTTATAAAGAGTATTTAGTTTTAAAAGTGAAGAAGAAAAGTAAGGTAGAAGAGTAATTATTTTGTTTTTAAGTTTGTCTTGAGCTTAGATATGAGTTAAAAAGAGTAGTAAGTTTTAAAAGTGAAGAAGAAAAGTAAAAAAGAAGAGTTATTATTTTTTTAAGTTTGTCTTGAGCTTAGATATGAGTTATAAAGAGTATTTAGTTTTAAAAGTGAAGAAGAAAAGTAAGGTAGAAGAGTAATTATTTTGTTTTTAAGTTTGTCTTAAGCTTAGATGAGAGTTATAAAGAGTATTTAGTTTTAAAAGTGAAGAAGAAAAGTAAGCTAGAAGAGTAATTATTTTGTTTTTAAGTTTGTCTTGAGCTTAGATATGAGTTATAAAGAGTAGTAAGTTTTAAAAGTGAAGAAGAAAAGTAAAAAAGAAGAGTTATTATTTTTTTAAGTTTGTCTTGAACTTAGATGAGAGTTATAAAGAGTAGTAAGTTTTAAAAGTGAAGAAGAAAAGTAAAAAAGAAGAGTTTTAAAAGTGAAGAAGAAAAGTAAAAAAGAAGAGTTATTATTTTTTTAAGTTTGTCTTGAGCTTAGATATGAGTTATAAAGAGTAGTAAGTTTTAAAAGTGAAGAAGAAAAGTAAGGTAGAAGAGTAATTTTTGTTTTTAAGTTTGTCTTGAGCTTAGATGAGAGTTATAAAGAGTAGTTAGTTTTAAAAGTGAAGAAGAAAAGTAAAGAAGAAGAGTAATTATTTTGTTTTTAAGTTTGTCTTGAGCTTAGATATGAGTTATAAAGAGTATTTAGTTTTAAAAGTGAAGAAGAAAAGTAAGGTAGAAGAGTAATTATTTTGTTTTTAAGTTTGTCTTGAGCTTAGATATGAGTTATAAAGAGTAGTAAGTTTTAAAAGTGAAGAAGAAAAGTAAAAAAGAAGAGTTATTTTTGTTTTTAAGTTTGTCTTGAGCTTAGATGAGAGTTATAAAGAGTATTTAGTTTTAAAAGTGAAGAAGAAAAGTAAAAAAGAAGAGTTATTATTTTTTTAAGTTTGTCTTGAACTTAGATGAGAGTTATAAAGAGTAGTAAGTTTTAAAAGTGAAGAAGAAAAGTAAAAAAGAAGAGTTATTATTTTTTTAAGTTTGTCTTAAGCTTAGATATGAGTTATAAAGAGTAGTAAGTTTTAAAAGTGAAGAAGAAAAGTAAGCTAGAAGAGTAATCATTTTGTTTTTAAGTTTGTCTTGAGCTTAGATATGAGTTATAAAGAGTATTAAGTTTTAAAAGTGAAGAAGAAAAGTAAAAAAGAAGAGTTATTATTTTTTTAAGTTTGTCTTGAGCTTAGATATGAGTTATAAAGAGTATTTAGTTTTAAAAGTGAAGAAGAAAAGTAAAGAAGAAGAGTAATTATTGTTTTTAAGTTTGTCTTGAGCTTAGATATGAGTTATAAAGAGTAGTTAGTTTTAATAGTGAAGAAGAAACGTAAAGAAGAAGAGTTATTTTTGTTTTTAAGTTTGTCTTGAGCTTAGATGAGAGTTATAAAGAGTATTTAGTTTTAAAAGTGAAGAAGAAAAGTAAGGTAGAAGAGTAATTATTTTGTTTTTAAGTTTGTCTTAAGCTTAGATATGAGTTATAAAGAGTATTTAGTTTTAAAAGTGAAGAAGAAAAGTAAGGTAGAAGAGTAATTATTTTGTTTTTAAGTTTGTCTTGAGCTTAGATATGAGTTATAAAGAGTAGTAAGTTTTAAAAGTGAAGAAGAAAAGTAAAGAAGAAGAGTTATTATTTTTTTAAGTTTGTCTTAAGCTTAGATATGAGTTATAAAGAGTATTAAGTTTTAAAAGTGAAGAAGAAAAGTAAGGTAGAAGAGTAATTATTTTGTTTTTAAGTTTGTCTTAAGCTTAGATGAGAGTTATAAAGAGTATTTAGTTTTAAAAGTGAAGAAGAAAAGTAAAGAAGAAGAGTTATTATTTTTTTAAGTTTGTCTTAAGCTTAGATATGAGTTATAAAGAGTATTAAGTTTTAAAAGTGAAGAAGAAAAGTAAGGTAGAAGAGTAATTATTTTGTTTTTAAGTTTGTCTTGAGCTTAGATATGAGTTATAAAGAGTAGTAAGTTTTAAAAGTGAAGAAGAAAAGTAAGGTAGAAGAGTAATTATTTTGTTTTTAAGTTTGTCTTGAGCTTAGATATGAGTTATAAAGAGTAGTAAGTTTTAAAAGTGAAGAAGAAAAGTAAGGTAGAAGAGTAATTATTTTGTTTTTAAGTTTGTCTTGAGCTTAGATATGAGTTATAAAGAGTAGTAAGTTTTAAAAGTGAAGAAGAAAAGTAAGGTAGAAGAGTAATTATTTTGTTTTTAAGTTTGTCTTGAGCTTAGATATGAGTTATAAAGAGTAGTTAGTTTTAATAGTGAAGAAGAAAAGTAAGGTAGAAGAGTAATTTTTGTTTTTAAGTTTGTCTTGAGCTTAGATGAGAGTTATAAAGAGTATTTAGTTTTAAAAGTGAAGAAGAAAAGTAAAGAAGAAGAGTAATTATTTTGTTTTTAAGTTTGTCTTGAGCTTAGATATGAGTTATAAAGAGTAGTAAGTTTTAAAAGTGAAGAAGAAAAGTAAAAAAGAAGAGTAATTTTTGTTTTTTAAGTTTGTCTTGAGCTTAGATATGTGTTATAAAGAGTAGTAAGTTTTAAAAGTGAAGAAGAAAAGTAAAGAAGAAGAGTTATTATTTTTTTAAGTTTGTCTTGAGCTTAGATATGAGTTATAAAGAGTATTTAGTTTTAAAAGTGAAGAAGAAAAGTAAAGAAGAAGAGTAATTATTGTTTTTAAGTTTGTCTTGAGCTTAGATATGAGTTATAAAGAGTATTTAGTTTTAAAAGTGAAGAAGAAAAGTAAAAAAGAAGAGTAATTATTGTTTTTAAGTTTGTCTTGAGCTTAGATATGAGTTATAAAGAGTAGTTAGTTTTAATAGTGAAGAAGAAACGTAAAGAAGAAGAGTTATTTTTGTTTTTAAGTTTGTCTTGAGCTTAGATGAGAGTTATAAAGAGTAGTAAGTTTTAAAAGTGAAGAAGAAAAGTAAGGTAGAAGAGTAATTATTTTGTTTTTAAGTTTGTCTTAAGCTTAGATATGAGTTATAAAGAGTATTTAGTTTTAAAAGTGAAGAAGAAAAGTAAGGTAGAAGAGTAATTATTTTGTTTTTAAGTTTGTCTTGAGCTTAGATATGAGTTATAAAGAGTAGTAAGTTTTAAAAGTGAAGAAGAAAAGTAAAGAAGAAGAGTTATTATTTTTTTAAGTTTGTCTTAAGCTTAGATATGAGTTATAAAGAGTATTAAGTTTTAAAAGTGAAGAAGAAAAGTAAGGTAGAAGAGTAATTATTTTGTTTTTAAGTTTGTCTTAAGCTTAGATATGAGTTATAAAGAGTATTTAGTTTTAAAAGTGAAGAAGAAAAGTAAAGAAGAAGAGTTATTATTTTTTTAAGTTTGTCTTAAGCTTAGATATGAGTTATAAAGAGTATTAAGTTTTAAAAGTGAAGAAGAAAAGTAAGGTAGAAGAGTAATTATTTTGTTTTTAAGTTTGTCTTGAGCTTAGATATGAGTTATAAAGAGTAGTAAGTTTTAAAAGTGAAGAAGAAAAGTAAGGTAGAAGAGTAATTATTTTGTTTTTAAGTTTGTCTTGAGCTTAGATATGAGTTATAAAGAGTAGTAAGTTTTAAAAGTGAAGAAGAAAAGTAAGGTAGAAGAGTAATTATTTTGTTTTTAAGTTTGTCTTGAGCTTAGATATGAGTTATAAAGAGTAGTAAGTTTTAAAAGTGAAGAAGAAAAGTAAGGTAGAAGAGTAATTATTTTGTTTTTAAGTTTGTCTTGAGCTTAGATATGAGTTATAAAGAGTAGTTAGTTTTAATAGTGAAGAAGAAAAGTAAGGTAGAAGAGTAATTTTTGTTTTTAAGTTTGTCTTGAGCTTAGATGAGAGTTATAAAGAGTATTTAGTTTTAAAAGTGAAGAAGAAAAGTAAAGAAGAAGAGTAATTATTTTGTTTTTAAGTTTGTCTTGAGCTTAGATATGAGTTATAAAGAGTAGTAAGTTTTAAAAGTGAAGAAGAAAAGTAAAGAAGAAGAGTTATTATTTTTTTAAGTTTGTCTTAAGCTTAGATATGAGTTATAAAGAGTAGTAAGTTTTAAAAGTGAAGAAGAAAAGTAAAGAAGAAGAGTTATTATTTTTTTAAGTTTGTCTTAAGCTTAGATATGAGTTATAAAGAGTATTAAGTTTTAAAAGTGAAGAAGAAAAGTAAGGTAGAAGAGTAATTATTTTGTTTTTAAGTTTGTCTTAAGCTTAGATGAGAGTTATAAAGAGTATTTAGTTTTAAAAGTGAAGAAGAAAAGTAAAGAAGAAGAGTTATTATTTTTTTAAGTTTGTCTTAAGCTTAGATATGAGTTATAAAGAGTATTAAGTTTTAAAAGTGAAGAAGAAAAGTAAGGTAGAAGAGTAATTATTTTGTTTTTAAGTTTGTCTTGAGCTTAGATATGAGTTATAAAGAGTAGTAAGTTTTAAAAGTGAAGAAGAAAAGTAAGGTAGAAGAGTAATTATTTTGTTTTTAAGTTTGTCTTGAGCTTAGATATGAGTTATAAAGAGTAGTAAGTTTTAAAAGTGAAGAAGAAAAGTAAGGTAGAAGAGTAATTATTTTGTTTTTAAGTTTGTCTTGAGCTTAGATATGAGTTATAAAGAGTAGTAAGTTTTAAAAGTGAAGAAGAAAAGTAAGGTAGAAGAGTAATTATTTTGTTTTTAAGTTTGTCTTGAGCTTAGATATGAGTTATAAAGAGTAGTTAGTTTTAATAGTGAAGAAGAAAAGTAAGGTAGAAGAGTAATTTTTGTTTTTAAGTTTGTCTTGAGCTTAGATGAGAGTTATAAAGAGTATTTAGTTTTAAAAGTGAAGAAGAAAAGTAAAGAAGAAGAGTAATTATTTTGTTTTTAAGTTTGTCTTGAGCTTAGATATGAGTTATAAAGAGTAGTAAGTTTTAAAAGTGAAGAAGAAAAGTAAAAAAGAAGAGTAATTTTTGTTTTTTAAGTTTGTCTTGAGCTTAGATATGTGTTATAAAGAGTAGTAAGTTTTAAAAGTGAAGAAGAAAAGTAAAGAAGAAGAGTTATTATTTTTTTAAGTTTGTCTTGAACTTAGATATGAGTTATAAAGAGTATTAAGTTTTAAAAGTGAAGAAGAAAAGTAAAAAAGAAGAGTAATTATTTTGTTTTTAAGTTTGTCTTAAGCTTAGATATGAGTTATAAAGAGTATTTAGTTTTAAAAGTGAAGAAGAAAAGTAAGGTAGAAGAGTAATTATTTTGTTTTTAAGTTTGTCTTGAGCTTAGATATGAGTTATAAAGAGTAGTAAGTTTTAAAAGTGAAGAAGAAAAGTAAAGAAGAAGAGTTATTATTTTTTTAAGCTTGTCTTAAGCTTAGCTATGAGTTATAAAGAGTATTAAGTTTTAAAAGTGAAGAAGAAAAGTAAGGTAGAAGAGTAATTATTTTGTTTTTAAGTTTGTCTTAAGCTTAGATATGAGTTATAAAGAGTATTTAGTTTTAAAAGTGAAGAAGAAAAGTAAAGAAGAAGAGTTATTATTTTTTTAAGTTTGTCTTAAGCTTAGATGAGAGTTATAAAGAGTATTAAGTTTTAAAAGTGAAGAAGAAAAGTAAGGTAGAAGAGTAATTATTTTGTTTTTAAGTTTGTCTTGAGCTTAGATATGAGTTATAAAGAGTAGTAAGTTTTAAAAGTGAAGAAGAAAAGTAAGGTAGAAGAGTAATTTTTAGTTTTTAAGTTTGTCTTGAGCTTAGATATGAGTTATAAAGAGTAGTTAGTTTTAAAAGTGAAGAAGAAAAGTAAGGTAGAAGAGTAATTATTTTGTTTTTAAGTTTGTCTTGAGCTTAGATATGAGTTATAAAGAGTAGTTAGTTTTAAAAGTGAAGAAGAAAAGTAAGGTAGAAGAGTAATTATTTTGTTTTTAAGTTTGTCTTGAGCTTAGATGAGAGTTATAAAGAGTATTTAGTTTTAAAAGTGAAGAAGAAAAGTAAAAAAGAAGAGTAATTTTTGTTTTTAAGTTTGTCTTGAGCTTAGATATGAGTTATAAAGAGTAGTAAGTTTTAAAAGTGAAGAAGAAAAGTAAAAAAGAAGAGTAATTTTTGTTTTTTAAGTTTGTCTTAAGCTTAGATATGAGTTATAAAGAGTAGTTAGTTTTAAAAGTGAAGAAGAAAAGTAAGGTAGAAGAGTAATTATTTTGTTTTTAAGTTTGTCTTGAGCTTAGATGAGAGTTATAAAGAGTATTTAGTTTTAAAAGTGAAGAAGAAAAGTAAAAAAGAAGAGTAATTTTTGTTTTTAAGTTTGTCTTGAGCTTAGATATGAGTTATAAAGAGTAGTAAGTTTTAAAAGTGAAGAAGAAAAGTAAAAAAGAAGAGTAATTTTTGTTTTTTAAGTTTGTCTTGAGCTTAGATATGTGTTATAAAGAGTAGTAAGTTTTAAAAGTGAAGAAGAAACGTAAAAAAGAAGAGTTATTATTTTTTTAAGTTTGTCTTGAGCTTAGATATGAGTTATAAAGAGTATTTAGTTTTAAAAGTGAAGAAGAAAAGTAAAGAAGAAGAGTAATTATTGTTTTTAAGTTTGTCTTGAGCTTAGATATGAGTTAAAAAGAGTAGTAAGTTTTAAAAGTGAAGAAGAAAAGTAAAGAAGAAGAGTTATTATTTTTTTAAGTTTGTCTTGAGCTTAGATATGAGTTATAAAGAGTAGTAAGTTTTAATAGTGAAGAAGAAACGTAAAGAAGAAGAGTTATTTTTGTTTTTAAGTTTGTCTTGAGCTTAGATGAGAGTTATAAAGAGTATTAAGTTTTAAAAGTGAAGAAGAAAAGTAAGGTAGAAGAGTTATTATTTTTTTAAGTTTGTCTTGAGCTTAGATATGAGTTATAAAGAGTAGTTAGTTTTAAAAGTGAAGAAGAAAAGTAAGGTAGAAGAGTAATTTTTGTTTTTAAGTTTGTCTTGAGCTTAGATATGAGTTATAAAGAGTAGTAAGTTTTAAAAGTGAAGAAGAAAAGTAAAGAAGAAGAGTTATTATTTTTTTAAGTTTGTCTTAAGCTTAGATATGAGTTATAAAGAGTATTAAGTTTTAAAAGTGAAGAAGAAAAGTAAGGTAGAAGAGTAATTATTTTGTTTTTAAGTTTGTCTTAAGCTTAGATATGAGTTATAAAGAGTATTTAGTTTTAAAAGTGAAGAAGAAAAGTAAAGAAGAAGAGTTATTATTTTGTTTTTAAGTTTGTCTTGAGCTTAGATATGAGTTATAAAGAGTAGTAAGTTTTAAAAGTGAAGAAGAAAAGTAAAGAAGAAGAGTTATTTTGTTTTTAAGTTTGTCTTAAGCTTAGATATGAGTTATAAAGAGTATTAAGTTTTAAAAGTGAAGAAGAAAAGTAAGGTAGAAGAGTAATTATTTTGTTTTTAAGTTTGTCTTGAGCTTAGATATGAGTTATAAAGAGTAGTTAGTTTTAAAAGTGAAGAAGAAAAGTAAGGTAGAAGAGTAATTATTTTGTTTTTAAGTTTGTCTTGAGCTTAGATATGAGTTATAAAGAGTAGTAAGTTTTAAAAGTGAAGAAGAAAAGTAAGGTAGAAGAGTAATTATTTTGTTTTTAAGTTTGTCTTGAGCTTAGATATGAGTTATAAAGAGTAGTTAGTTTTAATAGTGAAGAAGAAAAGTAAGGTAGAAGAGTAATTATTTTGTTTTTAAGTTTGTCTTGAGCTTAGATATGAGTTATAAAGAGTATTTAGTTTTAAAAGTGAAGAAGAAAAGTAAAAAAGAAGAGTAATTTTTGTTTTTAAGTTTGTCTTGAGCTTAGATATGAGTTATAAAGAGTATTTAGTTTTAAAAGTGAAGAAGAAAAGTAAAGAAGAAGAGTTATTATTTAGTTTTTTAAGTTTGTCTTGAGCTTAGATATGTGTTATAAAGAGTAGTAAGTTTTAAAAGTGAAGAAGAAAAGTAAAAAAGAAGAGTAATTTTTGTTTTTTAAGTTTGTCTTGAGCTTAGATATGTGTTATAAAGAGTAGTAAGTTTTAAAAGTGAAGAAGAAAAGTAAAGAAGAAGAGTAATTTTTAGTTTTTAAGTTTGTCTTGAGCTTAGATATGAGTTAAAAAGAGTAGTAAGTTTTAAAAGTGAAGAAGAAAAGTAAAGAAGAAGAGTTATTATTTTTTTAAGTTTGTCTTAAGCTTAGATATGAGTTATAAAGAGTAGTAAGTTTTAATAGTGAAGAAGAAAAGTAAGGTAGAAGAGTAATTATTTTGTTTTTAAGTTTGTCTTGAGCTTAGATATGAGTTATAAAGAGTATTTAGTTCTAAAAGTGAAGAAGAAAAGTAAAAAAGAAGAGTAATTTTTGTTTTTAAGTTTGTCTTGAGCTTAGATATGAGTTATAAAGAGTAGTAAGTTTTAATAGTGAAGAAGAAAAGTAAAGAAGAAGAGTAATTATTGTTTTTAAGTTTGTCTTGAGCTTAGATATGAGTTATAAAGAGTATTTAGTTTTAAAAGTGAAGAAGAAAAGTAAAGAAGAAGAGTTATTATTTTTTTAAGTTTGTCTTAAGCTTAGATATGAGTTATAAAGAGTAGTAAGTTTTAATAGTGAAGAAGAAAAGTAAGGTAGAAGAGTAATTATTTTGTTTTTAAGTTTGTCTTGAGCTTAGATATGAGTTATAAAGAGTATTTAGTTCTAAAAGTGAAGAAGAAAAGTAAAAAAGAAGAGTAATTTTTGTTTTTAAGTTTGTCTTGAGCTTAGATATGAGTTATAAAGAGTAGTAAGTTTTAATAGTGAAGAAGAAAAGTAAAGAAGAAGAGTAATTATTGTTTTTAAGTTTGTCTTGAGCTTAGATATGAGTTAAAAAGAGTAGTAAGTTTTAAAAGTGAAGAAGAAAAGTAAAGAAGAAGAGTTATTATTTTTTTAAGTTTGTCTTAAGCTTAGATATGAGTTATAAAGAGTAGTAAGTTTTAATAGTGAAGAAGAAAAGTAAGGTAGAAGAGTAATTATTTTGTTTTTAAGTTTGTCTTGAGCTTAGATATGAGTTATAAAGAGTATTTAGTTCTAAAAGTGAAGAAGAAAAGTAAAAAAGAAGAGTAATTTTTGTTTTTAAGTTTGTCTTGAGCTTAGATATGAGTTATAAAGAGTAGTAAGTTTTAATAGTGAAGAAGAAAAGTAAAGAAGAAGAGTAATTTTTGTTTTTAAGTTTGTCTTGAGCTTAGATATGAGTTAAAAAGAGTAGTAAGTTTTAAAAGTGAAGAAGAAAAGTAAAGAAGAAGAGTTATTATTTTTTTAAGTTTGTCTTGAGCTTAGATATGAGTTATAAAGAGTAGTAAGTTTTAATAGTGAAGAAGAAAAGTAAGGTAGAAGAGTAATTATTTTGTTTTTAAGTTTGTCTTGAGCTTAGATATGAGTTATAAAGAGTATTTAGTTCTAAAAGTGAAGAAGAAAAGTAAAAAAGAAGAGTAATTTTTGTTTTTAAGTTTGTCTTGAGCTTAGATATGAGTTATAAAGAGTAGTAAGTTTTAATAGTGAAGAAGAAAAGTAAAGAAGAAGAGTAATTATTGTTTTTAAGTTTGTCTTGAGCTTAGATATGAGTTAAAAAGAGTAGTAAGTTTTAAAAGTGAAGAAGAAAAGTAAAGAAGAAGAGTTATTATTTAGTTTTTTAAGTTTGTCTTGAGCTTAGATATGAGTTATAAAGAGTATTTAGTTTTAAAAGTGAAGAAGAAAAGTAAAGAAGAAGAGTAATTATTTTGTTTTTAAGTTTGTCTTAAGCTTAGATATGAGTTATAAAGAGTAGTAAGTTTTAATAGTGAAGAAGAAAAGTAAGGTAGAAGAGTAATTATTTTGTTTTTAAGTTTGTCTTGAGCTTAGATATGAGTTATAAAGAGTATTTAGTTCTAAAAGTGAAGAAGAAAAGTAAAAAAGAAGAGTAATTTTTGTTTTTAAGTTTGTCTTGAGCTTAGATATGAGTTATAAAGAGTAGTAAGTTTTAATAGTGAAGAAGAAAAGTAAAGAAGAAGAGTAATTATTGTTTTTAAGTTTGTCTTGAGCTTAGATATGAGTTATAAAGAGTATTTAGTTTTAAAAGTGAAGAAGAAAAGTAAAGAAGAAGAGTTATTATTTTTTTAAGTTTGTCTTAAGCTTAGATATGAGTTATAAAGAGTAGTAAGTTTTAATAGTGAAGAAGAAAAGTAAGGTAGAAGAGTAATTATTTTGTTTTTAAGTTTGTCTTGAGCTTAGATATGAGTTATAAAGAGTAGTAAGTTTTAATAGTGAAGAAGAAAAGTAAGGTAGAAGAGTAATTATTTTGTTTTTAAGTTTGTCTTGAGCTTAGATATGAGTTATAAAGAGTAGTAAGTTTTAATAGTGAAGAAGAAAAGTAAAGAAGAAGAGTAATTATTGTTTTTAAGTTTGTCTTGAGCTTAGATATGAGTTAAAAAGAGTAGTAAGTTTTAAAAGTGAAGAAGAAAAGTAAAGAAGAAGAGTTATTATTTTTTTAAGTTTGTCTTAAGCTTAGCTATGAGTTATAAAGAGTAGTAAGTTTTAAAAGTGAAGAAGAAAAGTAAGGTAGAAGAGTAATTATTTTGTTTTTAAGTTTGTCTTGAGCTTAGATATGAGTTATAAAGAGTATTTAGTTTTAAAAGTGAAGAAGAAAAGTAAAAAAGAAGAGTAATTTTTGTTTTTAAGTTTGTCTTGAGCTTAGATATGAGTTATAAAGAGTATTTAGTTTTAATAGTGAAGAAGAAAAGTAAGGTAGAAGAGTAATTATTTTGTTTTTAAGTTTGTCTTGAGCTTAGATATGAGTTATAAAGAGTAGTAAGTTTTAAAAGTGAAGAAGAAAAGTAAGGTAGAAGAGTAATTATTTTGTTTTTAAGTTTGTCTTGAGCTTAGATATGAGTTATAAAGAGTAGTAAGTTTTAAAAGTGAAGAAGAAAAGTAAGGTAGAAGAGTAATTATTTTGTTTTTAAGTTTGTCTTGAGCTTAGATATGAGTTATAAAGAGTATTTAGTTCTAAAAGTGAAGAAGAAAAGTAAAAAAGAAGAGTAATTTTTGTTTTTAAGTTTGTCTTGAGCTTAGATATGAGTTATAAAGAGTAGTAAGTTTTAATAGTGAAGAAGAAAAGTAAAGAAGAAGAGTAATTATTGTTTTTAAGTTTGTCTTGAGCTTAGATATGAGTTAAAAAGAGTAGTAAGTTTTAAAAGTGAAGAAGAAAAGTAAAGAAGAAGAGTTATTATTTTTTTAAGTTTGTCTTAAGCTTAGATATGAGTTATAAAGAGTAGTAAGTTTTAATAGTGAAGAAGAAAAGTAAGGTAGAAGAGTAATTATTTTGTTTTTAAGTTTGTCTTGAGCTTAGATATGAGTTATAAAGAGTATTTAGTTTTAAAAGTGAAGAAGAAAAGTAAAGAAGAAGAGTAATTTTTGTTTTTAAGTTTGTCTTGAGCTTAGATATGAGTTATAAAGAGTAGTAAGTTTTAATAGTGAAGAAGAAAAGTAAAGAAGAAGAGTAATTATTGTTTTTAAGTTTGTCTTGAGCTTAGATATGAGTTAAAAAGAGTAGTAAGTTTTAAAAGTGAAGAAGAAAAGTAAAGAAGAAGAGTTATTATTTTTTTAAGTTTGTCTTAAGCTTAGATATGAGTTATAAAGAGTAGTAAGTTTTAAAAGTGAAGAAGAAAAGTAAGGTAGAAGAGTAATTATTTTGTTTTTAAGTTTGTCTTGAGCTTAGATATGAGTTATAAAGAGTATTTAGTTTTAAAAGTGAAGAAGAAAAGTAAAAAAGAAGAGTAATTTTTGTTTTTAAGTTTGTCTTGAGCTTAGATATGAGTTATAAAGAGTATTTAGTTTTAATAGTGAAGAAGAAAAGTAAGGTAGAAGAGTAATTATTTTGTTTTTAAGTTTGTCTTGAGCTTAGATATGAGTTATAAAGAGTAGTAAGTTTTAAAAGTGAAGAAGAAAAGTAAGGTAGAAGAGTAATTATTTTGTTTTTAAGTTTGTCTTGAGCTTAGATATGAGTTATAAAGAGTAGTAAGTTTTAAAAGTGAAGAAGAAAAGTAAGGTAGAAGAGTAATTATTTTGTTTTTAAGTTTGTCTTGAGCTTAGATATGAGTTATAAAGAGTATTTAGTTCTAAAAGTGAAGAAGAAAAGTAAAAAAGAAGAGTAATTTTTGTTTTTAAGTTTGTCTTGAGCTTAGATATGAGTTATAAAGAGTAGTAAGTTTTAATAGTGAAGAAGAAAAGTAAAGAAGAAGAGTAATTATTGTTTTTAAGTTTGTCTTGAGCTTAGATATGAGTTAAAAAGAGTAGTAAGTTTTAAAAGTGAAGAAGAAAAGTAAAGAAGAAGAGTTATTATTTTTTTAAGTTTGTCTTAAGCTTAGATATGAGTTATAAAGAGTAGTAAGTTTTAATAGTGAAGAAGAAAAGTAAGGTAGAAGAGTAATTATTTTGTTTTTAAGTTTGTCTTGAGCTTAGATATGAGTTATAAAGAGTATTTAGTTTTAAAAGTGAAGAAGAAAAGTAAAGAAGAAGAGTAATTTTTGTTTTTAAGTTTGTCTTGAGCTTAGATATGAGTTATAAAGAGTAGTAAGTTTTAATAGTGAAGAAGAAAAGTAAAGAAGAAGAGTAATTATTGTTTTTAAGTTTGTCTTGAGCTTAGATATGAGTTATAAAGAGTATTTAGTTTTAATAGTGAAGAAGAAAAGTAAGGTAGAAGAGTAATTATTTTGTTTTTAAGTTTGTCTTGAGCTTAGATATGAGTTATAAAGAGTAGTAAGTTTTAAAAGTGAAGAAGAAAAGTAAGGTAGAAGAGTAATTATTTTGTTTTTAAGTTTGTCTTGAGCTTAGATATGAGTTATAAAGAGTATTTAGTTTTAAAAGTGAAGAAGAAAAGTAAAGAAGAAGAGTAATTATTTTGTTTTTAAGTTTGTCTTAAGCTTAGATATGAGTTATAAAGAGTAGTAAGTTTTAATAGTGAAGAAGAAAAGTAAGGTAGAAGAGTAATTATTTTGTTTTTAAGTTTGTCTTGAGCTTAGATATGAGTTATAAAGAGTATTTAGTTCTAAAAGTGAAGAAGAAAAGTAAAAAAGAAGAGTAATTTTTGTTTTTAAGTTTGTCTTGAGCTTAGATATGAGTTATAAAGAGTAGTAAGTTTTAATAGTGAAGAAGAAAAGTAAAGAAGAAGAGTAATTATTGTTTTTAAGTTTGTCTTGAGCTTAGATATGAGTTATAAAGAGTATTTAGTTTTAAAAGTGAAGAAGAAAAGTAAAGAAGAAGAGTTATTATTTTTTTAAGTTTGTCTTAAGCTTAGATATGAGTTATAAAGAGTAGTAAGTTTTAATAGTGAAGAAGAAAAGTAAGGTAGAAGAGTAATTATTTTGTTTTTAAGTTTGTCTTGAGCTTAGATATGAGTTATAAAGAGTATTTAGTTCTAAAAGTGAAGAAGAAAAGTAAAAAAGAAGAGTAATTTTTGTTTTTAAGTTTGTCTTGAGCTTAGATATGAGTTATAAAGAGTAGTAAGTTTTAATAGTGAAGAAGAAAAGTAAAGAAGAAGAGTAATTATTGTTTTTAAGTTTGTCTTGAGCTTAGATATGAGTTAAAAAGAGTAGTAAGTTTTAAAAGTGAAGAAGAAAAGTAAAGAAGAAGAGTTATTATTTTTTTAAGTTTGTCTTAAGCTTAGATATGAGTTATAAAGAGTAGTAAGTTTTAAAAGTGAAGAAGAAAAGTAAGGTAGAAGAGTAATTATTTTGTTTTTAAGTTTGTCTTGAGCTTAGATATGAGTTATAAAGAGTATTTAGTTTTAAAAGTGAAGAAGAAAAGTAAAAAAGAAGAGTAATTTTTGTTTTTAAGTTTGTCTTGAGCTTAGATATGAGTTATAAAGAGTATTTAGTTTTAATAGTGAAGAAGAAAAGTAAGGTAGAAGAGTAATTATTTTGTTTTTAAGTTTGTCTTGAGCTTAGATATGAGTTATAAAGAGTAGTAAGTTTTAAAAGTGAAGAAGAAAAGTAAGGTAGAAGAGTAATTATTTTGTTTTTAAGTTTGTCTTGAGCTTAGATATGAGTTATAAAGAGTAGTAAGTTTTAAAAGTGAAGAAGAAAAGTAAGGTAGAAGAGTAATTATTTTGTTTTTAAGTTTGTCTTGAGCTTAGATATGAGTTATAAAGAGTATTTAGTTTTAAAAGTGAAGAAGAAAAGTAAAGAAGAAGAGTAATTTTTGTTTTTAAGTTTGTCTTGAGCTTAGATATGAGTTAAAAAGAGTAGTAAGTTTTAAAAGTGAAGAAGAAAAGTAAAGAAGAAGAGTTATTATTTTTTTAAGTTTGTCTTAAGCTTAGATATGAGTTATAAAGAGTAGTAAGTTTTAATAGTGAAGAAGAAAAGTAAGGTAGAAGAGTAATTATTTTGTTTTTAAGTTTGTCTTGAGCTTAGATATGAGTTATAAAGAGTATTTAGTTTTAAAAGTGAAGAAGAAAAGTAAAGAAGAAGAGTAATTTTTGTTTTTAAGTTTGTCTTGAGCTTAGATATGAGTTATAAAGAGTAGTAAGTTTTAATAGTGAAGAAGAAAAGTAAAGAAGAAGAGTAATTATTGTTTTTAAGTTTGTCTTGAGCTTAGATATGAGTTAAAAAGAGTAGTAAGTTTTAAAAGTGAAGAAGAAAAGTAAAGAAGAAGAGTTATTATTTTTTTAAGTTTGTCTTAAGCTTAGATATGAGTTATAAAGAGTAGTAAGTTTTAATAGTGAAGAAGAAAAGTAAGGTAGAAGAGTAATTATTTTGTTTTTAAGTTTGTCTTGAGCTTAGATATGAGTTATAAAGAGTATTTAGTTTTAAAAGTGAAGAAGAAAAGTAAAGAAGAAGAGTAATTTTTGTTTTTAAGTTTGTCTTGAGCTTAGATATGAGTTATAAAGAGTAGTAAGTTTTAATAGTGAAGAAGAAAAGTAAAGAAGAAGAGTAATTATTGTTTTTAAGTTTGTCTTGAGCTTAGATATGAGTTATAAAGAGTATTTAGTTTTAATAGTGAAGAAGAAAAGTAAGGTAGAAGAGTAATTATTTTGTTTTTAAGTTTGTCTTGAGCTTAGATATGAGTTATAAAGAGTAGTAAGTTTTAAAAGTGAAGAAGAAAAGTAAGGTAGAAGAGTAATTATTTTGTTTTTAAGTTTGTCTTGAGCTTAGATATGAGTTATAAAGAGTAGTAAGTTTTAAAAGTGAAGAAGAAAAGTAAGGTAGAAGAGTAATTATTTTGTTTTTAAGTTTGTCTTGAGCTTAGATATGAGTTATAAAGAGTATTAAGTTTTAAAAGTGAAGAAGAAAAGTAAGGTAGAAGAGTAATTATTTTGTTTTTAAGTTTGTCTTGAGCTTAGATATGAGTTATAAAGAGTATTTAGTTTTAAAAGTGAAGAAGAAAAGTAAAGAAGAAGAGTAATTATTGTTTTTAAGTTTGTCTTGAGCTTAGATATGAGTTAAAAAGAGTAGTAAGTTTTAAAAGTGAAGAAGAAAAGTAAAGAAGAAGAGTTATTATTTTTTTAAGTTTGTCTTGAGCTTAGATATGAGTTATAAAGAGTAGTAAGTTTTAATAGTGAAGAAGAAAAGTAAAGAAGAAGAGTTATTTTTGTTTTTAAGTTTGTCTTGAGCTTAGATGAGAGTTATAAAGAGTAGTAAGTTTTAAAAGTGAAGAAGAAAAGTAAAGAAGAAGAGTAATTTTTAGTTTTTAAGTTTGTCTTGAGCTTAGATATGAGTTATAAAGAGTATTTAGTTTTAAAAGTGAAGAAGAAAAGTAAAGAAGAAGAGTAATTTTTAGTTTTTAAGTTTGTCTTAAGCTTAGATATGAGTTATAAAGAGTAGTAAGTTTTAATAGTGAAGAAGAAAAGTAAGGTAGAAGAGTAATTATTTTGTTTTTAAGTTTGTCTTGAGCTTAGATATGAGTTATAAAGAGTATTTAGTTCTAAAAGTGAAGAAGAAAAGTAAAAAAGAAGAGTTATTATTTTTTTTAAGTTTGTCTTGAGCTTAGATATGAGTTATAAAGAGTAGTAAGTTTTAATAGTGAAGAAGAAAAGTAAAGAAGAAGAGTAATTATTGTTTTTAAGTTTGTCTTGAGCTTAGATATGAGTTATAAAGAGTATTTAGTTTTAAAAGTGAAGAAGAAAAGTAAGGTAGAAGAGTAATTATTTAGTTTTTAAGTTTGTCTTAAGCTTAGATATGAGTTATAAAGAGTAGTAAGTTTTAAAAGTGAAGAAGAAAAGTAAGGTAGAAGAGTAATTATTTTGTTTTTAAGTTTGTCTTGAGCTTAGATATGAGTTATAAAGAGTAGTTAGTTTTAATAGTGAAGAAGAAACGTAAAGAAGAAGAGTAATTTTTAGTTTTTAAGTTTGTCTTGAGCTTAGATATGAGTTATAAAGAGTATTTAGTTTTAAAAGTGAAGAAGAAAAGTAAAGAAGAAGAGTAATTTTTAGTTTTTAAGTTTGTCATGAGCTTAGATATGAGTTATAAAGAGTATTTAGTTCTAAAAGTGAAGAAGAAAAGTAAAAAAGAAGAGTAATTTTTAGTTTTTAAGTTTGTCTTGAGCTTAGATATGAGTTATAAAGAGTATTTAGTTTTAAAAGTGAAGAAGAAAAGTAAAGAAGAAGAGTAATTTTTGTTTTTAAGTTTGTCTTGAGCTTAGATATGAGTTATAAAGAGTATTTAGTTTTAAAAGTGAAGAAGAAAAGTAAAGAAGAAGAGTAATTATTGTTTTTAAGTTTGTCTTGAGCTTAGATATGAGTTAAAAAGAGTAGTAAGTTTTAAAAGTGAAGAAGAAAAGTAAAGAAGAAGAGTTATTATTTTTTTAAGTTTGTCTTGAGCTTAGATATGAGTTATAAAGAGTATTTAGTTCTAAAAGTGAAGAAGAAAAGTAAAAAAGAAGAGTTATTATTTTTTTAAGTTTGTCTTGAGCTTAGATATGAGTTATAAAGAGTAGTAAGTTTTAATAGTGAAGAAGAAAAGTAAAGAAGAAGAGTAATTATTTTGTTTTTAAGTTTGTCTTGAGCTTAGATATGAGTTATAAAGAGTAGTTAGTTTTAAAAGTGAAGAAGAAAAGTAAGGTAGAAGAGTAATTATTTTGTTTTTAAGTTTGTCTTGAGCTTAGATATGAGTTATAAAGAGTAGTAAGTTTTAAAAGTGAAGAAGAAAAGTAAAGAAGAAGAGTAATTTTTAGTTTTTAAGTTTGTCATGAGCTTAGATATGAGTTATAAAGAGTAGTAAGTTTTAATAGTGAAGAAGAAAAGTAAGGTAGAAGAGTAATTATTTTGTTTTTAAGTTTGTCTTGAGCTTAGATATGAGTTATAAAGAGTAGTTAGTTTTAAAAGTGAAGAAGAAAAGTAAAAAAGAAGAGTAATTATTTTGTTTTTAAGTTTGTCTTGAGCTTAGATATGAGTTATAAAGAGTAGTAAGTTTTAAAAGTGAAGAAGAAAAGTAAGGTAGAAGAGTAATTATTTAGTTTTTAAGTTTGTCTTGAGCTTAGATATGAGTTATAAAGAGTAGTTAGTTTTAATAGTGAAGAAGAAAAGTAAAGAAGAAGAGTAATTTTTAGTTTTTAAGTTTGTCATGAGCTTAGATATGAGTTATAAAGAGTAGTAAGTTTTAAAAGTGAAGAAGAAAAGTAAAAAAGAAGAGTAATTTTTAGTTTTTAAGTTTGTCTTGAGCTTAGATATGAGTTATAAAGAGTAGTTAGTTTTAAAAGTGAAGAAGAAAAGTAAAAAAGAAGAGTAATTTTTGTTTTTAAGTTTGTCTTGAGCTTAGATATGAGTTATAAAGAGTAGTAAGTTTTAAAAGTGAAGAAGAAAAGTAAAGAAGAAGAGTAATTTTAGTTTTTAAGTTTGTCTTGAGCTTAGATATGAGTTATAAAGAGTTGTTAGTTTTAATAGTGAAGAAGAAAAGTAAAAAAGAAGAGTTATTATTTTGTTTTTAAGTTTGTCTTGAGCTTAGATATGAGTTATAAAGAGTAGTTAGTTTTAAAAGTGAAGAAGAAAAGTAAGGTAGAAGAGTAATTATTTTGTTTTTAAGTTTGTCTTGAGCTTAGATATGAGTTATAAAGAGTAGTTAGTTTTAATAGTGAAGAAGAAAAGTAAGGTAAAAGAGTAATTATTTTGTTTTTAAGTTTGTCTTGAGCTTAGATGAGAGTTATAAAGAGTAGTAAGTTTTAAAAGTGAAGAAGAAAAGTAAAAAAGAAGAGTTATTATTTTTTTAAGTTTGTCTTGAGCTTAGATATGAGTTATAAAGAGTAGTTAGTTTTAAAAGTGAAGAAGAAAAGTAAGAAAAGAAGAGTAATTTTAGTTTTTTAAGTTTGTCTTAAGCTTAGATGAGAGTTATAAAGAGTATTTAGTTTTAAAAGTGAAGAAGAAAAGTAAGGTAGAAGAGTTATTATTTTGTTTTTAAGTTTGTCTTGAGCTTAGATATGAGTTATAAAGAGTAGTAAGTTTTAAAAGTGAAGAAGAAAAGTAAAAAAGAAGAGTAATTTTTAGTTTTTAAGTTTGTCTTGAGCTTAGATATGAGTTATAAAGAGTAGTTAGTTTTAAAAGTGAAGAAGAAAAGTAAAGAAGAAGAGTAATTATTGTTTTTAAGTTTGTCTTGAGCTTAGATATGAGTTATAAAGAGTAGTTAGTTTTAATAGTGAAGAAGAAAAGTAAGGTAGAAGAGTAATTATTTTGTTTTTAAGTTTGTCTTGAGCTTAGATATGAGTTAAAAAGAGTATTTAGTTTTAAAAGTGAAGAAGAAAAGTAAAAAAGAAGAGTAATTTTTGTTTTTAAGTTTGTCTTGAGCTTAGATATGAGTTATAAAGAGTATTTAGTTTTAAAAGTGAAGAAGAAAAGTAAAGAAGAAGAGTTATTATTTAGTTTTTTAAGTTTGTCTTGAGCTTAGATATGTGTTATAAAGAGTAGTAAGTTTTAAAAGTGAAGAAGAAAAGTAAAAAAGAAGAGTAATTTTTGTTTTTTTAAGTTTGTCTTGAGCTTAGATATGTGTTATAAAGAGTAGTAAGTTTTAAAAGTGAAGAAGAAAAGTAAAGAAGAAGAGTAATTTTTAGTTTTTAAGTTTGTCTTGAGCTTAGATATGAGTTATAAAGAGTATTTAGTTTTAAAAGTGAAGAAGAAAAGTAAAGAAGAAGAGTAATTTTTAGTTTTTAAGTTTGTCTTAAGCTTAGATATGAGTTATAAAGAGTAGTAAGTTTTAATAGTGAAGAAGAAAAGTAAGGTAGAAGAGTAATTATTTTGTTTTTAAGTTTGTCTTGAGCTTAGATATGAGTTATAAAGAGTATTTAGTTCTAAAAGTGAAGAAGAAAAGTAAAAAAGAAGAGTTATTATTTTTTAAGTTTGTCTTGAGCTTAGATATGAGTTATAAAGAGTAGTAAGTTTTAATAGTGAAGAAGAAAAGTAAAGAAGAAGAGTAATTATTGTTTTTAAGTTTGTCTTGAGCTTAGATATGAGTTATAAAGAGTATTTAGTTTTAAAAGTGAAGAAGAAAAGTAAGGTAGAAGAGTAATTATTTAGTTTTTAAGTTTGTCTTGAGCTTAGATATGAGTTATAAAGAGTAGTAAGTTTTAAAAGTGAAGAAGAAAAGTAAGGTAGAAGAGTAATTATTTTGTTTTTAAGTTTGTCTTGAGCTTAGATATGAGTTATAAAGAGTAGTTAGTTTTAATAGTGAAGAAGAAACGTAAAGAAGAAGAGTAATTTTTAGTTTTTAAGTTTGTCTTGAGCTTAGATATGAGTTATAAAGAGTATTTAGTTTTAAAAGTGAAGAAGAAAAGTAAAGAAGAAGAGTAATTTTTAGTTTTTAAGTTTGTCATGAGCTTAGATATGAGTTATAAAGAGTATTTAGTTCTAAAAGTGAAGAAGAAAAGTAAAGAAGAAGAGTAATTTTTAGTTTTTAAGTTTGTCTTGAGCTTAGATATGAGTTATAAAGAGTAGTAAGTTTTAAAAGTGAAGAAGAAAAGTAAGGTAGAAGAGTAATTATTTTGTTTTTAAGTTTGTCTTGAGCTTAGATATGAGTTATAAAGAGTATTTAGTTTTAAAAGTGAAGAAGAAAAGTAAAGAAGAAGAGTAATTTTTGTTTTTAAGTTTGTCTTGAGCTTAGATATGAGTTATAAAGAGTAGTTAGTTTTAATAGTGAAGAAGAAAAGTAAAGAAGAAGAGTTATTTTTGTTTTTAAGTTTGTCTTGAGCTTAGATGAGAGTTATAAAGAGTATTTAGTTTTAAAAGTGAAGAAGAAAAGTAAGGTAGAAGAGTTATTATTTTGTTTTTAAGTTTGTCTTGAGCTTAGATATGAGTTATAAAGAGTAGTAAGTTTTAAAAGTGAAGAAGAAAAGTAAAAAAGAAGAGTTATTATTTTGTTTTTAAGTTTGTCTTGAGCTTAGATATGAGTTATAAAGAGTAGTTAGTTTTAAAAGTGAAGAAGAAAAGTAAAAAAGAAGAGTAATTTTTAGTTTTTAAGTTTGTCTTGAGCTTAGATATGAGTTATAAAGAGTAGTAAGTTTTAAAAGTGAAGAAGAAAAGTAAAAAAGAAGAGTAATTTTTGTTTTTAAGTTTGTCTTGAGCTTAGATGAGAGTTATAAAGAGTAGTAAGTTTTAAAAGTGAAGAAGAAAAGTAAAAAAGAAGAGTTATTATTTAGTTTTTAAGTTTGTCTTGAGCTTAGATATGAGTTATAAAGAGTATTAAGTTTTAAAAGTGAAGAAGAAAAGTAAAAAAGAAGAGTTATTATTTTTTTAAGTTTGTCTTGAGCTTAGATATGAGTTATAAAGAGTAGTAAGTTTTAAAAGTGAAGAAGAAAAGTAAGGTAGAAGAGCAATTTTTGTTTTTAAGTTTGTCTTGAGCTTAGATATGAGTTAAAAAGAGTATTTAGTTTTAAAAGTGAAGAAGAAAAGTAAGGTAAAAGAGTAATTATTTTGTTTTTAAGTTTGTCTTGAGCTTAGATATGAGTTATAAAGAGTATTTAGTTTTAAAAGTGAAGAAGAAAAGTAAGGTAGAAGAGTAATTATTTTGTTTTTAAGTTTGTCTTAAGCTTAGATATGAGTTATAAAGAGTAGTTAGTTTTAATAGTGAAGAAGAAAAGTAAAGAAGAAGAGTTATTTTTGTTTTTAAGTTTGTCTTGAGCTTAGATATGAGTTATAAAGAGTATTTAGTTTTAAAAGTGAAGAAGAAAAGTAAGGTAGAAGAGTTATTATTTTGTTTTTAAGTTTGTCTTGAGCTTAGATATGAGTTATAAAGAGTAGTAAGTTTTAAAAGTGAAGAAGAAAAGTAAAAAAGAAGAGTAATTATTTTGTTTTTAAGTTTGTCTTGAGCTTAGATATGAGTTATAAAGAGTATTAAGTTTTAAAAGTGAAGAAGAAAAGTAAAAAAGAAGAGTAATTATTTTGTTTTTAAGTTTGTCTTGAGCTTAGATATGAGTTATAAAGAGTAGTAAGTTTTAAAAGTGAAGAAGAAAAGTAAAAAAGAAGAGTAATTATTTTGTTTTTAAGTTTGTCTTGAGCTTAGATGAGAGTTATAAAGAGTAGTAAGTTTTAAAAGTGAAGAAGAAAAGTAAAAAAGAAGAGTTATTATTTAGTTTTTAAGTTTGTCTTGAGCTTAGATATGAGTTATAAAGAGTATTAAGTTTTAAAAGTGAAGAAGAAAAGTAAGGTAGAAGAGTAATTATTTTTTTAAGTTTGTCTTGAGCTTAGATATGAGTTATAAAGAGTAGTTAGTTTTAAAAGTGAAGAAGAAAAGTAAGGTAGAAGAGTAATTTTTGTTTTAAGTTTGTCTTGAGCTTAGATATGAGTTAAAAAGAGTATTTAGTTTTAAAAGTGAAGAAGAAAAGTAAGGTAAAAGAGTAATTATTTTGTTTTTAAGTTTGTCTTGAGCTTAGATATGAGTTATAAAGAGTATTTAGTTTTAAAAGTGAAGAAGAAAAGTAAGGTAGAAGAGTAATTATTTTGTTTTTAAGTTTGTCTTAAGCTTAGATATGAGTTATAAAGAGTAGTTAGTTTTAATAGTGAAGAAGAAAAGTAAAGAAGAAGAGTTATTTTTGTTTTTAAGTTTGTCTTGAGCTTAGATGAGAGTTATAAAGAGTATTTAGTTTTAAAAGTGAAGAAGAAAAGTAAGGTAAAAGAGTAATTGATTTGTTTTTAAGTTTGTCTTGAGCTTAGATATGAGTTATAAAGAGTATTTAGTTTTAAAAGTGAAGAAGAAAAGTAAGGTAGAAGAGTAATTATTTAGTTTTTAAGTTTGTCTTGAGCTTAGATATGAGTTATAAAGAGTAGTTAGTTTTAAAAGTGAAGAAGAAAAGTAAGGTAGAAGAGTAATTATTGTTTTTAAGTTTGTCTTGAACTTAGATATGAGTTATAAAGAGTAGTAAGTTTTAAAAGTGAAGAAGAAAAGTAAGGTAAAAGAGTAATTGATTTGTTTTTAAGTTTGTCTTGAGCTTAGATATGAGTTATAAAGAGTATTTAGTTTTAAAAGTGAAGAAGAAAAGTAAGGTAGAAGAGTAATTATTTTGTTTTTAAGTTTGTCTTAAGCTTAGATATGAGTTATAAAGAGTAGTTAGTTTTAATAGTGAAGAAGAAAAGTAAAGTAGAAGAGTAATTATTTTGTTTTTAAGTTTGTCTTGAGCTTAGATATGAGTTATAAAGAGTATTTAGTTTTAAAAGTGAAGAAGAAAAGTAAAAAAGAAGAGTTATTATTTTGTTTTTAAGTTTGTCTTAAGCTTAGATGAGAGTTATAAAGAGTAGTTAGTTTTAAAAGTGAAGAAGAAAAGTAAAAAAGAAGAGTAATTATTTTGTTTTTAAGTTTGTCTTGAGCTTAAGAATGAGTTATAAAGAGTAGTTAGTTTTAAAAGTGAAGAAGAAAAGTAAGGTAGAAGAGTAATTATTGTTTTTAAGTTTGTCTTGAACTTAGATATGAGTTATAAAGAGTAGTAAGTTTTAAAAGTGAAGAAGAAAAGTAAAAAAGAAGAGTTATTATTTTTTTAAGTTTGTCTTGAGCTTAGATATGAGTTATAAAGAGTAGTTAGTTTTAAAAGTGAAGAAGAAAAGTAAGGTAGAAGAGTAATTTTTGTTTTTAAGTTTGTCTTGAGCTTAGATATGAGTTAAAAAGAGTAGTAAGTTTTAAAAGTGAAGAAGAAAAGTAAAAAAGAAGAGTTATTATTTTGTTTTTAAGTTTGTCTTGAGCTTAAGAATGAGTTATAAAGAGTAGTTAGTTTTAAAAGTGAAGAAGAAAAGTAAGGTAGAAGAGTAATTATTTTGTTTTTAAGTTTGTCTTGAGCTTAGATATGAGTTATAAAGAGTAGTTAGTTTTAAAAGTGAAGAAGAAAAGTAAGGTAGAAGAATTATTTTGTTTTTAAGTTTGTCTTGAGCTTAGATATGAGTTATAAAGAGTATTTAGTTTTAAAAGTGAAGAAGAAAAGTAAAGAAGAAGAGTAATTTTTAGTTTTAAGTTTGTCTTAAGCTTAGATGAGAGTTATAAAGAGTAGTAAGTTTTAAAAGTGAAGAAGAAAAGTAAGGTAGAAGAGTAATCATTTTGTTTTTAAGTTTGTCTTGAGCTTAGATATGAGTTATAAAGAGTAGTTAGTTTTAAAAGTGAAGAAGAAAAGTAAGGTAGAAGAGTAATTATTTTGTTTTTAAGTTTGTCTTAAGCTTAGATATGAGTTATAAAGAGTATTTAGTTTTAAAAGTGAAGAAGAAAAGTAAGGTAAAAGAGTAATTATTTTGTTTTTAAGTTTGTCTTAAGCTTAGATATG
The DNA here is from genome assembly GCA_946699065.1 of Loxodes magnus. NCBI lineage: Eukaryota > Ciliophora > Karyorelictea > Loxodida > Loxodidae > Loxodes > Loxodes magnus. Next base: position 47,695 of record CAMPDV010002376.1, read on the forward strand.
AGTTATAAAGAGTAGTTAGTTTTAATAGTGAAGAAGAAAAGTAAAGAAGAAGAGTTATTTTTGTTTTTAAGTTTGTCTTAAGCTTAGATGAGAGTTATAAAGAGTATTTAGTTTTAAAAGTGAAGAAGAAAAGTAAAAAAGAAGAGTAATTATTTTGTTTTTAAGTTTGTCTTAAGCTTAGATGAGAGTTATAAAGAGTAGTAAGTTTTAAAAGTGAAGAAGAAAAGTAAGGTAGAAGAGTAATTATTTAGTTTTTAAGTTTGTCTTGAGCTTAGATATGAGTTATAAAGAGTATTTAGTTTTAAAAGTGAAGAAGAAAAGTAAAAAAGAAGAGTTATTATTTTGTTTTTAAGTTTGTCTTAAGCTTAAATGAGAGTTATAAAGAGTAGTTAGTTTTAAAAGTGAAGAAGAAAAGTAAAAAAGAAGAGTAATTATTTTGTTTTTAAGTTTGTCTTGAGCTTAAGAATGAGTTATAAAGAGTAGTTAGTTTTAAAAGTGAAGAAGAAAAGTAAGGTAGAAGAGTAATTATTGTTTTTAAGTTTGTCTTGAACTTAGATATGAGTTATAAAGAGTAGTAAGTTTCAAAAGTGAAGAAGAAAAGTAAGGTAGAAGAGTTATTATTTTTTTAAGTTTGTCTTGAGCTTAGATATGAGTTATAAAGAGTAGTTAGTTTTAAAAGTGAAGAAGAAAAGTAAGGTAGAAGAGTAATTTTTGTTTTTAAGTTTGTCTTGAGCTTAGATATGAGTTAAAAAGAGTAGTAAGTTTTAAAAGTGAAGAAGAAAAGTAAAAAAGAAGAGTTATTATTTTGTTTTTAAGTTTGTCTTGAGCTTAAGAATGAGTTATAAAGAGTAGTTAGTTTTAAAAGTGAAGAAGAAAAGTAAGGTAGAAGAGTAATTATTTTGTTTTTAAGTTTGTCTTGAGCTTAGATATGAGTTATAAAGAGTAGTTAGTTTTAAAAGTGAAGAAGAAAAGTAAGGTAGAAGAATTATTTTGTTTTTAAGTTTGTCTTGAGCTTAGATATGAGTTATAAAGAGTATTTAGTTTTAAAAGTGAAGAAGAAAAGTAAAGAAGAAGAGTAATTTTTTAGTTTTAAGTTTGTCTTAAGCTTAGATGAGAGTTATAAAGAGTAGTAAGTTTTAAAAGTGAAGAAGAAAAGTAAGGTAGAAGAGTAATCATTTTGTTTTTAAGTTTGTCTTGAGCTTAGATATGAGTTATAAAGAGTAGTTAGTTTTAAAAGTGAAGAAGAAAAGTAAAAAAGAAGAGTTATTATTTTTTTAAGTTTGTCTTAAGCTTAGATGAGAGTTATAAAGAGTAGTAAGTTTTAAAAGTGAAGAAGAAAAGTAAGGTAGAAGAGTAATTATTTTGTTTTTAAGTTTGTCTTGAGCTTAGATGAGAGTTATAAAGAGTAGTTAGTTCTAAAAGTGAAGAAGAAAAGTAAAAAAGAAGAGTTATTATTTTGTTTTTAAGTTTGTCTTGAGCTTAGATATGAGTTATAAAGAGTAGTAAGTTTTAAAAGTGAAGAAGAAAAGTAAGGTAGAAGAGTAATTTTTGTTTTTAAGTTTGTCTTGAGCTTAGATATGAGTTATAAAGAGTATTTAGTTTTAATAGTGAAGAAGAAAAGTAAGGTAGAAGAGTAATTATTTTGTTTTTAAGTTTGTCTTAAGCTTAGATGAGAGTTATAAAGAGTAGTAAGTTTTAAAAGTGAAGAAGAAAAGTAAGGTAGAAGAGTAATTATTTTGTTTTTAAGTTGTCTTGAGCTTAGATGAGAGTTATAAAGAGTAGTAAGTTTTAAAAGTGAAGAAGAAAAGTAAGGTAGAAGAGTAATTATTTTGTTTTTAAGTTTGTCTTAAGCTTAGATGAGAGTTATAAAGAGTAGTAAGTTTTAAAAGTGAAGAAGAAAAGTAAGGTAGAAGAGTAATTATTTTGTTTTTAAGTTTGTCTTAAGCTTAGATGAGAGTTATAAAGAGTAGTAAGTTTTAAAAGTGAAGAAGAAAAGTAAGGTAGAAGAGTAATTATTTTGTTTTTAAGTTTGTCTTGAGCTTAGATGAGAGTTATAAAGAGTAGTAAGTTTTAAAGTGAAGAAGAAAAGTAAGGTAGAAGAGTAATTATTTTGTTTTTAAGTTTGTCTTAAGCTTAGATGAGAGTTATAAAGAGTAGTTAGTTTTAAAAGTGAAGAAGAAAAGTAAGGTAGAAGAGTAATTATTTTGTTTTTAAGTTTGTCTTAAGCTTAGATATGAGTTATAAAGAGTAGTTAGTTTTAAAAGTGAAGAAGAAAAGTAAGGTAGAAGAGTAATTTTTGTTTTTAAGTTTGTCTTGAGCTTAGATATGAGTTAAAAAGAGTAGTAAGTTTTAAAAGTGAAGAAGAAAAGTAAGGTAGAAGAGTAATTATTTTGTTTTTAAGTTTGTCTTAAGCTTAGATGAGAGTTATAAAGAGTAGTAAGTTTTAAAAGTGAAGAAGAAAAGTAAGGTAGAAGAATTATTTTGTTTTTAAGTTTGTCTTGAGCTTAGATATGAGTTATAAAGAGTAGTAAGTTTTAAAAGTGAAGAAGAAAAGTAAGGTAGAAGAATTATTTTGTTTTTAAGTTTGTCTTGAGCTTAGATATGAGTTATAAAGAGTAGTAAGTTTTAAAAGTGAAGAAGAAAAGTAAGGTAGAAGAGTAATTATTTTGTTTTTAAGTTTGTCTTAAGCTTAGATGAGAGTTATAAAGAGTATTTAGTTTTAAAAGTGAAGAAGAAAAGTAAAAAAGAAGAGTAATTATTTTGTTTTTAAGTTTGTCTTAAGCTTAGATGAGAGTTATAAAGAGTAGTAAGTTTTAAAAGTGAAGAAGAAAAGTAAGGTAGAAGAGTAATTATTTTGTTTTTAAGTTTGTCTTGAGCTTAGATATGAGTTATAAAGAGTAGTAAGTTTTAAAAGTGAAGAAGAAAAGTAAAAAAGAAGAGTAATTATTTTGTTTTTAAGTTTGTCTTAAGCTTAGATGAGAGTTATAAAGAGTAGTAAGTTTTAAAAGTGAAGAAGAAAAGTAAGGTAGAAGAGTAATTATTTTGTTTTTAAGTTTGTCTTGAGCTTAGATGAGAGTTATAAAGAGTAGTAAGTTTTAAAAGTGAAGAAGAAAAGTAAGGTAGAAGAGTAATTATTTTGTTTTTAAGTTTGTCTTAAGCTTAGATGAGAGTTATAAAGAGTAGTTAGTTTTAAAAGTGAAGAAGAAAAGTAAGGTAGAAGAGTAATTATTTTGTTTTTAAGTTTGTCTTGAGCTTAGATATGAGTTAAAAAGAGTAGTAAGTTTTAAAAGTGAAGAAGAAAAGTAAAGAAGAAGAGTTATTATTTAGTTTTTTAAGTTTGTCTTGAGCTTAGATATGTGTTATAAAGAGTAGTAAGTTTTAAAAGTGAAGAAGAAAAGTAAAAAAGAAGAGTTATTATTTTGTTTTTAAGTTTGTCTTGAGCTTAGATATGAGATATAAAGAGTAGTTAGTTTTAATAGTGAAGAAGAAAAGTAAGAAAAGAAGAGTAATTATTTTGTTTTTAAGTTTGTCTTAAGCTTAGATGAGAGTTATAAAGAGTAGTAAGTTTTAAAAGTGAAGAAGAAAAGTAAGGTAGAAGAGTAATTATTTTGTTTTTAAGTTTGTCTTGAGCTTAGATGAGAGTTATAAAGAGTAGTAAGTTTTAAAAGTGAAGAAGAAAAGTAAGGTAGAAGAGTAATTATTTTGTTTTTAAGTTTGTCTTAAGCTTAGATGAGAGTTATAAAGAGTAGTTAGTTTTAAAAGTGAAGAAGAAAAGTAAGGTAGAAGAGTAATTATTTTGTTTTTTAAGTTTGTCTTAAGCTTAGATATGAGTTATAAAGAGTAGTTAGTTTTAAAAGTGAAGAAGAAAAGTAAGGTAGAAGAGTAATTTTTGTTTTTAAGTTTGTCTTGAGCTTAGATATGAGTTAAAAAGAGTAGTAAGTTTTAAAAGTGAAGAAGAAAAGTAAGGTAGAAGAGTAATTATTTTGTTTTTAAGTTTGTCTTAAGCTTAGATGAGAGTTATAAAGAGTAGTAAGTTTTAAAAGTGAAGAAGAAAAGTAAGGTAGAAGAGTAATTATTTTGTTTTTAAGTTTGTCTTGAGCTTAGATGAGAGTTATAAAGAGTAGTTAGTTTTAAAAGTGAAGAAGAAAAGTAAGGTAGAAGAATTATTTTGTTTTTAAGTTTGTCTTGAGCTTAGATATGAGTTATAAAGAGTAGTAAGTTTTAAAAGTGAAGAAGAAAAGTAAGGTAGAAGAGTAATTATTTTGTTTTTAAGTTTGTCTTAAGCTTAGATGAGAGTTATAAAGAGTATTTAGTTTTAAAAGTGAAGAAGAAAAGTAAAAAAGAAGAGTAATTATTTTGTTTTTAAGTTTGTCTTAAGCTTAGATGAGAGTTATAAAGAGTAGTAAGTTTTAAAAGTGAAGAAGAAAAGTAAGGTAGAAGAGTAATTATTTTGTTTTTAAGTTTGTCTTGAGCTTAGATATGAGTTATAAAGAGTAGTAAGTTTTAAAAGTGAAGAAGAAAAGTAAAAAAGAAGAGTAATTATTTTGTTTTTAAGTTTGTCTTAAGCTTAGATGAGAGTTATAAAGAGTAGTAAGTTTTAAAAGTGAAGAAGAAAAGTAAGGTAGAAGAGTAATTATTTTGTTTTTAAGTTTGTCTTGAGCTTAGATGAGAGTTATAAAGAGTAGTAAGTTTTAAAAGTGAAGAAGAAAAGTAAGGTAGAAGAGTAATTATTTTGTTTTTAAGTTTGTCTTAAGCTTAGATGAGAGTTATAAAGAGTAGTTAGTTTTAAAAGTGAAGAAGAAAAGTAAGGTAGAAGAGTAATTATTTTGTTTTTAAGTTTGTCTTGAGCTTAGATATGAGTTAAAAAGAGTAGTAAGTTTTAAAAGTGAAGAAGAAAAGTAAAGAAGAAGAGTTATTATTTAGTTTTTTAAGTTTGTCTTGAGCTTAGATATGTGTTATAAAGAGTAGTAAGTTTTAAAAGTGAAGAAGAAAAGTAAAAAAGAAGAGTTATTATTTTGTTTTTAAGTTTGTCTTGAGCTTAGATATGAGATATAAAGAGTAGTTAGTTTTAATAGTGAAGAAGAAAAGTAAGAAAAGAAGAGTAATTATTTTGTTTTTAAGTTTGTCTTGAGCTTAGATATGAGTTATAAAGAGTAGTTAGTTTTAAAAGTGAAGAAGAAAAGTAAGGTAGAAGAGTAATTTTTGTTTTTAAGTTTGTCTTGAGCTTAGATATGAGTTAAAAAGAGTAGTAAGTTTTAAAAGTGAAGAAGAAAAGTAAAAAAGAAGAGTTATTATTTTGTTTTTAAGTTTGTCTTGAGCTTAGATATGAGTTAAAAAGAGTAGTAAGTTTTAAAAGTGAAGAAGAAAAGTAAGGTAGAAGAGTAATTTTTGTTTTTAAGTTTGTCTTGAGCTTAGATATGAGTTATAAAGAGTAGTAAGTTTTAAAAGTGAAGAAGAAAAGTAAGGTAGAAGAGTAATTTTTGTTTTTAAGTTTGTCTTGAGCTTAGATATGAGTTATAAAGAGTAGTAAGTTTTAAAAGTGAAGAAGAAAAGTAAGGTAGAAGAGTAATTTTTATTTTTAAGTTTGTCTTGAGCTTAGATATGAGTTATAAAGAGTAGTAAGTTTTAAAAGTGAAGAAGAAAAGTAAGGTAGAAGAGTAATTTTTGTTTTTAAGTTTGTCTTGAGCTTAGATATGAGTTAAAAAGAGTAGTAAGTTTTAAAAGTGAAGAAGAAAAGTAAGAAAAGAAGAGTAATTTTAGTTTTTTAAGTTTGTCTTGAGCTTAGATATGAGTTATAAAGAGTATTTAGTTTTAAAAGTGAAGAAGAAAAGTAAAGAAGAAGAGTAATTTTAGTTTTTAAGTTTGTCTTGAACTTAGATATGAGTTATAAAGAGTATTAAGTTTTAAAAGTAAAGAAGAAAAGTAAAAAAGAAGAGTTATTATTTTTTTAAGTTTGTCTTGAGCTTAGATATGATTTATAAAGAGTATTTAGTTTTAAAAGTGAAGAAGAAAAGTAAAAAAGAAGAGTTATTATTTTGTTTTTAAGTTTGTCTTGAGCTTAGATGAGAGTTATAAAGAGTATTTAGTTTTAAAAGTGAAGAAGAAAAGTAAGGTAGAAGAGTAATTATTTTGTTTTTAAGTTTGTCTTGAGCTTAGATATGAGTTATAAAGAGTAGTTAGTTTTAAAAGTGAAGAAGAAAAGTAAAGAAGAAGAGTTATTATTTTAAGTTTGTCTTGAGCTTAGATATGAGTTATAAAGAGTATTTAGTTTTAAAAGTGAAGAAGAAAAGTAAAGAAGAAGAGTAATTTTTGTTTTTAAGTTTATCTTAAGCTTAGATGAGAGTTATAAAGAGTAGTAAGTTTTAAAAGTGAAGAAGAAAAGTAAAGAAGAAGAGTTATTATTTTTTTAAGTTTGTCTTAAGCTTAGATGAGAGTTATAAAGAGTAGTAAGTTTTAAAAGTGAAGAAGAAAAGTAAGGTAGAAGAGTAATTTTTGTTTTTAAGTTTGTCTTGAGCTTAGATATGAGTTATAAAGAGTAGTAAGTTTTAAAAGTGAAGAAGAAAAGTAAGGTAGAAGAGTAATCATTTTGTTTTTAAGTTTGTCTTGAACTTAGATATGAGTTATAAAGAGTATTAAGTTTTAAAAGTGAAGAAGAAAAGTAAAAAAGAAGAGTTATTATTTTTTTAAGTTTGTCTTGAGCTTAGATATGATTTATAAAGAGTATTTAGTTTTAAAAGTGAAGAAGAAAAGTAAAAAAGAAGAGTTATTATTTTGTTTTTAAGTTTGTCTTGAGCTTAGATGAGAGTTATAAAGAGTATTTAGTTTTAAAAGTGAAGAAGAAAAGTAAGGTAGAAGAGTAATTATTTTGTTTTTAAGTTTGTCTTGAGCTTAGATATGAGTTATAAAGAGTAGTTAGTTTTAAAAGTGAAGAAGAAAAGTAAGGTAGAAGAATTATTTTGTTTTTAAGTTTGTCTTGAGCTTAGATATGAGTTATAAAGAGTATTTAGTTTTAAAAGTGAAGAAGAAAAGTAAAGAAGAAGAGTAATTTTTGTTTTTAAGTTTATCTTAAGCTTAGATGAGAGTTATAAAGAGTAGTAAGTTTTAAAAGTGAAGAAGAAAAGTAAAAAAGAAGAGTTATTATTTAGTTTTTAAGTTTGTCTTGAGCTTAGATGAGAGTTATAAAGAGTAGTTAGTTTTAAAAGTGAAGAAGAAAAGTAAGGTAGAAGAGTATTTATTTTGTTTTTAAGTTTGTCTTAAGCTTAGATATCTAAGCTTAAGACAAACTTAAAAACAAAATAATTACTCTTCTACCTTACTTTTCTTCTTCACTTTTAAAACTAACTACTCTTTATAACTCATATCTAAGCTCAAGACAAACTTAAAAACAAAATAATAACTCTTCTTTTTTACTTTTCTTCTTCACTTTTAAAACTAACTACTCTTTATAACTCATATCTAAGTTCAAGACAAACTTAAAAACAAAATTACTCTTCTTTTCTTACTTTTCTTCTTCACTTTTAAAACTAACTACTCTTTATAACTCATATCTAAGCTCAAGACAAACTTAAAAAACTAAAATTACTCTTCTTTTCTTACTTTTCTTCTTCACTTTTAAAACTAACTACTCTTTATAACTCATATCTAAGCTCAAGACAAACTTAAAAAAATAATAACTCTTCTTCTTTACTTTTCTTCTTCACTATTAAAACTAACTACTCTTTATAACTCATATCTAAGCTCAAGACAAACTTAAAAAACTAAAATTACTCTTCTTTTCTTACTTTTCTTCTTCACTTTTAAAACTTACTACTCTTTTTAACTCATATCTAAGCTCAAGACAAACTTAAAAAACTAAATAATAACTCTTCTTCTTTACTTTTCTTCTTCACTTTTAAAACTAACTACTCTTTATAACTCATATCTAAGCTCAAGACAAACTTAAAAACAAAATAATAACTCTTCTTTTTTACTTTTCTTCTTCACTATTAAAACTAACAACTCTTTATAACTAATATCTAAGCTAAAGACAAACTTAAAAACTAAAATTACTCTTCTTCTTTACTTTTTCTTCTTCACTTTTTAAAACTAAATACTCTTTATAACTCATATCTAAGCTCAAGACAAACTTAAAAAACAAAAATTACTCTTCTTTTCTTACTTTTCTTCTTCACTTTTAAAACTTACTACTCTTTTTAACTCATATCTAAGCTCAAGACAAACTTAAAAACAAAATAATTACTCTTCTACCTTACTTTTTCTTCTTCACTTTTAAAACTAAATACTCTTTATAACTCATATCTAAGCTCAAGACAAACTTAAAAACTAAATAATAACTCTTCTTTTTTACTTTTCTTCTTCACTTTTTAAAACTAAATACTCTTTTTAACTCATATCTAAGCTCAAGACAAACTTAAAAACAAAATAATTACTCTTCTACCTTACTTTTCTTCTTCACTTTTAAAACTTACTACTCTTTTTAACTCATATCTAAGCTAAAGACAAACTTAAAAACTAAAATTACTCTTCTTCTTTACTTTTCTTCTTCACGATTAAAACTAACTACTCTTTATAACTCATATCTAAGCTCAAGACAAACTTAAAAACTAAATAATAACTCTTCTTTTTTACTTTTCTTCTTCACTTTTAAAACTTACTACTCTTTTTAACTCATATCTAAGCTCAAGACAAACTTAAAAACAAAATAATAACTTTTCTTTTTTACTTTTCTTCTTCACTATTAAAACTTACTACTCTTTATAACTAATATCTAAGCTAAAGACAAACTTAAAAACTAAAATTACTCTTCTTCTTTACTTTTCTTCTTCACTTTTAAAACTTACTACTCTTTTTAACTCATATCTAAGCTCAAGACAAACTTAAAAACAAAATAATTACTCTTCTACCTTACTTTTCTTCTTCACTTTTAAAACTTACTACTCTTTTTAACTCATATCTAAGCTCAAGACAAACTTAAAAACAAAATAATTACTCTTCTACCTTACTTTTCTTCTTCACTTTTAAAACTAACTACTCTTTATAACTCATATCTAAGCTCAAGACAAACTTAAAAAAATAATAACTCTTCTTCTTTACTTTTCTTCTTCACTTTTAAAACTAACTACTCTTTATAACTCATATCTAAGCTCAAGACAAACTTAAAAACAAAATAATTACTCTTCTACCTTACTTTTCTTCTTCACTTTTAAAACTAACTACTCTTTATAACTCATATCTAAGCTCAAGACAAACTTAAAAAACTAAATAATAACTCTTCTTTTTTACTTTTCTTCTTCACTTTTAAAACTTACTACTCTTTATAACTCTCATCTAAGCTCAAGACAAACTTAAAAAAATAATAACTCTTCTTTTTTACTTTTCTTCTTCACTTTTAAAACTAACTACTCTTTATAACTCATATCTAAGCTCAAGACAAACTTAAAAAACTAAAATTACTCTTCTTCTTTACTTTTCTTCTTCACTTTTAAAACTTACTACTCTTTTTAACTCATATCTAAGCTCAAGACAAACTTAAAAACAAAATAATTACTCTTCTACCTTACTTTTCTTCTTCACTTTTAAAACTTACTACTCTTTATAACTCATATCTAAGCTCAAGACAAACTTAAAAAACTAATAACTCTTCTTCTTTACTTTTCTTCTTCACTTTTAAAACTAACTACTCTTTATAACTCATATCTAAGCTCAAGACAAACTTAAAAACAAAATAATTACTCTTCTACCTTACTTTTCTTCTTCACTTTTAAAACTTACTACTCTTTTTAACTCATATCTAAGCTCAAGACAAACTTAAAAACAAAATAATTACTCTTCTACCTTACTTTTCTTCTTCACTTTTAAAACTAACTACTCTTTATAACTCATATCTAAGCTCAAGACAAACTTAAAAAAATAATAACTCTTCTTCTTTACTTTTCTTCTTCACTTTTAAAACTAACTACTCTTTATAACTCATATCTAAGCTCAAGACAAACTTAAAAACAAAATAATTACTCTTCTACCTTACTTTTCTTCTTCACTTTTAAAACTAACTACTCTTTATAACTCATATCTAAGCTCAAGACAAACTTAAAAAACTAAATAATAACTCTTCTTTTTTACTTTTCTTCTTCACTTTTAAAACTTACTACTCTTTATAACTCTCATCTAAGCTCAAGACAAACTTAAAAAAATAATAACTCTTCTTCTTTACTTTTCTTCTTCACTTTTAAAACTAACTACTCTTTATAACTCATATCTAAGCTCAAGACAAACTTAAAAACAAAATAATTACTCTTCTACCTTACTTTTCTTCTTCACTTTTAAAACTAACTACTCTTTATAACTCATATCTAAGCTCAAGACAAACTTAAAAACAAAATAATTACTCTTCTACCTTACTTTTCTTCTTCACTTTTAAAACTAACTACTCTTTATAACTCATATCTAAGCTCAAGACAAACTTAAAAAACTAAATAATAACTCTTCTTTTTTACTTTTCTTCTTCACTTTTAAAACTTACTACTCTTTATAACTCATATCTAAGCTCAAGACAAACTTAAAAAACTAAAATTACTCTTCTTTTCTTACTTTTCTTCTTCACTATTAAAACTAACTACTCTTTATAACTCATATCTAAGCTCAAGACAAACTTAAAAACTAAATAATAACTCTTCTTTTTTACTTTTCTTCTTCACTTTTAAAACTTACTACTCTTTTTAACTCATATCTAAGCTCAAGACAAACTTAAAAAAATAATAACTCTTCTTCTTTACTTTTCTTCTTCACTTTTAAAACTAACTACTCTTTATAACTCTCATCTAAGCTCAAGACAAACTTAAAAACAAAATAATTACTCTTCTACCTTACTTTTCTTCTTCACTTTTAAAACTAACTACTCTTTATAACTCATATCTAAGCTCAAGACAAACTTAAAAAACTAAATAATAACTCTTCTTTTTTACTTTTCTTCTTCACTTTTAAAACTTACTACTCTTTATAACTCTCATCTAAGCTCAAGACAAACTTAAAAAAATAATAACTCTTCTTCTTTACTTTTCTTCTTCACTTTTAAAACTAACTACTCTTTATAACTCATATCTAAGCTCAAGACAAACTTAAAAACAAAATAATAACTCTTCTTCTTTACTTTTCTTCTTCACTTTTAAAACTAACTACTCTTTATAACTCATATCTAAGCTCAAGACAAACTTAAAAACAAAATAATTACTCTTCTACCTTACTTTTCTTCTTCACTTTTAAAACTAACTACTCTTTATAACTCATATCTAAGCTCAAGACAAACTTAAAAAACTAAATAATAACTCTTCTTTTTTACTTTTCTTCTTCACTTTTAAAACTTACTACTCTTTATAACTCATATCTAAGCTCAAGACAAACTTAAAAAAATAATAACTCTTCTTCTTTACTTTTCTTCTTCACTTTTAAAACTAACTACTCTTTATAACTCATATCTAAGCTCAAGACAAACTTAAAAACAAAATAATTACTCTTCTACCTTACTTTTCTTCTTCACTTTTAAAACTAACTACTCTTTATAACTCATATCTAAGCTCAAGACAAACTTAAAAAACTAAATAATAACTCTTCTTTTTTACTTTTCTTCTTCACTTTTAAAACTTACTACTCTTTATAACTCTCATCTAAGCTCAAGACAAACTTAAAAAAATAATAACTCTTCTTTTTTACTTTTCTTCTTCACTTTTAAAACTAACTACTCTTTATAACTCATATCTAAGCTCAAGACAAACTTAAAAAACTAAAATTACTCTTCTTTTCTTACTTTTCTTCTTCACTATTAAAACTAACTACTCTTTATAACTCATATCTAAGCTCAAGACAAACTTAAAAACTAAATAATAACTCTTCTTTTTTACTTTTCTTCTTCACTTTTAAAACTTACTACTCTTTTTAACTCATATCTAAGCTCAAGACAAACTTAAAAACAAAATAATAACTCTTCTTTTTTACTTTTCTTCTTCACTTTTAAAACTAACTACTCTTTATAACTCATATCTAAGCTCAAGACAAACTTAAAAAACTAAAATTACTCTTCTTCTTTACTTTTCTTCTTCACTATTAAAACTAACTACTCTTTATAACTCATATCTAAGCTCAAGACAAACTTAAAAACTAAATAATAACTCTTCTTTTTTACTTTTCTTCTTCACTTTTAAAACTTACTACTCTTTTTAACTCATATCTAAGCTCAAGACAAACTTAAAAACAAAATAATAACTTTTCTTTTTTACTTTTCTTCTTCACTATTAAAACTAACTACTCTTTATAACTAATATCTAAGCTCAAGACAAACTTAAAAACTAAAATTACTCTTCTTCTTTACTTTTCTTCTTCACTTTTAAAACTTACTACTCTTTTTAACTCATATCTAAGCTCAAGACAAACTTAAAAACAAAATAATTACTCTTCTACCTTACTTTTCTTCTTCACTTTTAAAACTTACTACTCTTTATAACTCTCATCTAAGTTCAAGACAAACTTAAAAACAAAATAATTACTCTTCTACCTTACTTTTCTTCTTCACTTTTAAAACTTACTACTCTTTTTAACTCATATCTAAGCTCAAGACAAACTTAAAAACAAAATAATTACTCTTCTACCTTACTTTTCTTCTTCACTTTTAAAACTTACTACTCTTTTTAACTCATATCTAAGCTCAAGACAAACTTAAAAACAAAATAATTACTCTTCTTTTTTACTTTTCTTCTTCACTTTTAAAACTAAATACTCTTTATAACTCTCATATAAGCTCAAGACAAACTTAAAAAAATAATAACTCTTCTTCTTTACTTTTCTTCTTCACTTTTAAAACTAAATACTCTTTATAACTCATATCTAAGCTCAAGACAAACTTAAAAACAAAATAATTACTCTTCTACCTTACTTTTCTTCTTCACTTTTAAAACTTACTACTCTTTATAACTCTCATCTAAGCTCAAGACAAACTTAAAAAAATAATAACTCTTCTTCTTTACTTTTCTTCTTCACTATTAAAACTAACTACTCTTTATAACTCATATCTAAGCTCAAGACAAACTTAAAAACTAAAATTACTCTTCTTTTTTACTTTTCTTCTTCACTTTTAAAACTAAATACTCTTTATAACTCATATCTAAGCTCAAGACAAACTTAAAAAACTAAAATTACTCTTCTTTTCTTACTTTTCTTCTTCACTTTTAAAACTTACTACTCTTTTTAACTCATATCTAAGCTCAAGACAAACTTAAAAACAAAATAATTACTCTTCTTTTCTTACTTTTCTTCTTCACTATTAAAACTAACTACTCTTTATAACTCATATCTAAGCTCAAGACAAACTTAAAAACAAAATAATTACTCTTCTACCTTACTTTTCTTCTTCACTTTTAAAACTTACTACTCTTTATAACTCTCATCTAAGCTCAAGACAAACTTAAAAAAATAATAACTCTTCTTCTTTACTTTTCTTCTTCACTATTAAAACTAACTACTCTTTATAACTCATATCTAAGCTCAAGACAAACTTAAAAACTAAAATTACTCTTCTTTTCTTACTTTTCTTCTTCACTTTTAAAACTTACTACTCTTTATAACTCTCATCTAAGTTCAAGACAAACTTAAAAACAAAATAATTACTCTTCTAACTTACTTTTCTTCTTCACTTTTAAAACTAAATACTCTTTATAACTCATATCTAAGCTCAAGACAAACTTAAAAAAATAATAACTCTTCTTTTTTACTTTTCTTCTTCACTTTTAAAACTTACTACTCTTTTTAACTCATATCTAAGCTCAAGACAAACTTAAAAACAAAATAATTACTCTTCTACCTTACTTTTCTTCTTCACTTTTAAAACTAAATACTCTTTATAACTCATATCTAAGCTCAAGACAAACTTAAAAACTAAATAATAACTCTTCTTTTTTACTTTTCTTCTTCACTTTTAAAACTAAATACTCTTTTTAACTCATATCTAAGCTCAAGACAAACTTAAAAACAAAATAATTACTCTTCTACCTTACTTTTCTTCTTCACTTTTAAAACTTACTACTCTTTATAACTCTCATCTAAGTTCAAGACAAACTTAAAAACAAAATAATTACTCTTCTACCTTACTTTTCTTCTTCACTTTTAAAACTTACTACTCTTTTTAACTCATATCTAAGCTCAAGACAAATTTAAAAACAAAATAATTACTCTTCTACCTTACTTTTCTTCTTCACTTTTAAAACTTACTACTCTTTATAACTCTCATCTAAGCTCAAGACAAACTTAAAAAAATAATAACTCTTCTTTTCTTACTTTTCTTCTTCACTTTTAAAACTTACTACTCTTTTTAACTCATATCTAAGCTCAAGACAAACTTAAAAACAAAATAATTACTCTTCTTTTCTTACTTTTCTTCTTCACTATTAAAACTAACTACTCTTTATAACTCATATCTAAGCTCAAGACAAACTTAAAAACTAAATAATAACTCTTCTTTTTTACTTTTCTTCTTCACTTTTAAAACTTACTACTCTTTATAACTCTCATCTAAGCTCAAGACAAACTTAAAAACAAAATAATAACTCTTCTTTTTTACTTTTCTTCTTCACTTTTAAAACTTACTACTCTTTATAACTCATATCTAAGCTCAAGACAAACTTAAAAAACTAAATAATAACTCTTCTTCTTTACTTTTCTTCTTCACTTTTAAAACTAAATACTCTTTATAACTCATATCTAAGCTCAAGACAAACTTAAAAAAATAATAACTCTTCTTCTTTACTTTTCTTCTTCACTTTTAAAACTTACTACTCTTTATAACTCATATCTAAGCTCAAGACAAACTTAAAAACAAAATAATTACTCTTCTACCTTACTTTTCTTCTTCACTTTTAAAACTTAATACTCTTTATAACTCATATCTAAGTTCAAGACAAACTTAAAAACAAAATAATTACTCTTCTTTTTTACTTTTCTTCTTCACTTTTAAAACTAAATACTCTTTATAACTCTCATCTAAGCTCAAGACAAACTTAAAAAAATAATAACTCTTCTTCTTTACTTTTCTTCTTCACTTTTAAAACTTACTACTCTTTTTAACTCATATCTAAGCTCAAGACAAACTTAAAAACAAAATAATTACTCTTCTACCTTACTTTTCTTCTTCACTTTTAAAACTTACTACTCTTTTTAACTCATATCTAAGCTCAAGACAAACTTAAAAACAAAAATTACTCTTCTTCTTTACTTTTCTTCTTCACTTTTAAAACTTACTACTCTTTTTAACTCATATCTAAGCTCAAGACAAACTTAAAAAGTAATAATTACTCTTCTTTTTTACTTTTCTTCTTCACTTTTAAAACTTAATACTCTTTATAACTCATATCTAAGTTCAAGACAAACTTAAAAACAAAATAATTACTCTTCTTCTTTACTTTTCTTCTTCACTATTAAAACTAACTACTCTTTATAACTCATATCTAAGCTCAAGACAAACTTAAAAACAAAATAATTACTCTTCTTCTTTACTTTTCTTCTTCACTTTTAAAACTTACTACTCTTTTTAACTCATATCTAAGCTCAAGACAAACTTAAAAACAAAAATTACTCTTCTTCTTTACTTTTCTTCTTCACTTTTAAAACTTAATACTCTTTATAACTCATATCTAAGTTCAAGACAAACTTAAAAACAAAATAATTACTCTTCTTTTTTACTTTTCTTCTTCACTTTTAAAACTAAATACTCTTTATAACTCATATCTAAGCTCAAGACAAACTTAAAAACAAAAATTACTCTTCTTCTTTACTTTTCTTCTTCACTTTTAAAACTTACTACTCTTTTTAACTCATATCTAAGCTCAAGACAAACTTAAAAACAAAATAATTACTCTTCTACCTTACTTTTCTTCTTCACTTTTAAAACTTACTACTCTTTATAACTCTCATCTAAGCTCAAGACAAACTTAAAAAAATAATAACTCTTCTTCTTTACTTTTCTTCTTCACTATTAAAACTAACTACTCTTTATAACTCATATCTAAGCTCAAGACAAACTTAAAAAACTAAAATTACTCTTCTTTTCTTACTTTTCTTCTTCACTTTTAAAACTTACTACTCTTTATAACTCTCATCTAAGCTCAAGACAAACTTAAAAAAATAATAACTCTTCTTCTTTACTTTTCTTCTTCACTTTTAAAACTACTACTACTCTTTTTAACTCATATCTAAGCTCAAGACAAACTTAAAAAACTAAATAATAACTCTTCTTCTTTACTTTTCTTCTTCACTATTAAAACTAACTACTCTTTATAACTCATATCTAAGCTCAAGACAAACTTAAAAACTAAATAATTACTCTTCTACCTTACTTTTCTTCTTCACTTTTAAAACTTACTACTCTTTATAACTCATATCTAAGCTCAAGACAAACTTAAAAAACTAAAATTACTCTTCTTTTCTTACTTTTCTTCTTCACTTTTAAAACTTACTACTCTTTATAACTCTCATCTAAGCTCAAGACAAACTTAAAAAAATAATAACTCTTCTTCTTTACTTTTCTTCTTCACTTTTAAAACTAAATACTCTTTATAACTCATATCTAAGCTCAAGACAAACTTAAAAACAAAATAATTACTCTTCTACCTTACTTTTCTTCTTCACTTTTAAAACTTACTACTCTTTATAACTCATATCTAAGCTCAAGACAAACTTAAAAAAATAATAACTCTTCTTCTTTACTTTTCTTCTTCACTTTTAAAACTAAATACTCTTTATAACTCATATCTAAGTTCAAGACAAACTTAAAAAACTAAAATTACTCTTCTTTTCTTACTTTTCTTCTTCACTTTTAAAACTAAATACTCTTTATAACTCATATCTAAGCTCAAGACAAACTTAAAAAAATAATAACTCTTCTTCTTTACTTTTCTTCTTCACTTTTAAAACTTACTACTCTTTTTTAACTCATATCTAAGCTCAAGACAAACTTAAAAAACTAAATAATAACTCTTCTTCTTTACTTTTCTTCTTCACTTTTAAAACTAACTACTCTTTATAACTCATATCTAAGCTCAAGACAAACTTAAAAACTAAATAATTACTCTTCTACCTTACTTTTCTTCTTCACTTTTAAAACTTACTACTCTTTATAACTCATATCTAAGCTCAAGACAAACTTAAAAAAATAATAACTCTTCTTCTTTACTTTTCTTCTTCACTTTTAAAACTAAATACTCTTTATAACTCATATCTAAGCTCAAGACAAACTTAAAAACAAAATAATTACTCTTCTTCTTTACTTTTCTTCTTCACTTTTAAAACTAAATACTCTTTATAACTCATATCTAAGCTCAAGACAAACTTAAAAAAAATAATAACTCTTCTTCTTTACTTTTCTTCTTCACTTTTAAAACTTACTACTCTTTTTAACTCATATCTAAGCTCAAGACAAACTTAAAAACAAAATAATTACTCTTCTACCTTACTTTTCTTCTTCACTTTTAAAACTTACTACTCTTTATAACTCTCATCTAAGCTCAAGACAAACTTAAAAAAATAATAACTCTTCTTCTTTACTTTTCTTCTTCACTATTAAAACTAACTACTCTTTATAACTCATATCTAAGCTCAAGACAAACTTAAAAAACTAAAATTACTCTTCTTTTCTTACTTTTCTTCTTCACTTTTAAAACTTACTACTCTTTATAACTCTCATCTAAGCTCAAGACAAACTTAAAAAAATAATAACTCTCTTCTTTACTTTTCTTCTTCACTTTTAAAACTTACTACTCTTTTTAACTCATATCTAAGCTCAAGACAAACTTAAAAAGTAATAATTACTCTTCTACCTTACTTTTCTTCTTCACTTTTAAAACTAACTACTCTTTATAACTCATATCTAAGCTCAAGACAAACTTAAAAACTAAATAATAACTCTTCTTTTTTACTTTTCTTCTTCACTTTTAAAACTTACTACTCTTTTTAACTCATATCTAAGCTCAAGACAAACTTAAAAACAAAAATTACTCTTCTTCTTTACTTTTCTTCTTCACTTTTAAAACTTACTACTCTTTTTAACTCATATCTAAGCTCAAGACAAACTTAAAAACAAAATAATTACTCTTCTACCTTACTTTTCTTCTTCACTTTTAAAACTTACTACTCTTTATAACTCTCATCTAAGCTCAAGACAAACTTAAAAAAATAATAACTCTTCTTCTTTACTTTTCTTCTTCACTATTAAAACTAACTACTCTTTATAACTCATATCTAAGCTCAAGACAAACTTAAAAAACTAAAATTACTCTTCTTTTCTTACTTTTCTTCTTCACTTTTAAAACTTACTACTCTTTATAACTCTCATCTAAGCTCAAGACAAACTTAAAAAAATAATAACTCTTCTTCTTTACTTTTCTTCTTCACTTTTAAAACTTACTACTCTTTTTAACTCATATCTAAGCTCAAGACAAACTTAAAAAACTAAATAATAACTCTTCTTCTTTACTTTTCTTCTTCACTATTAAAACTAACTACTCTTTATAACTCATATCTAAGCTCAAGACAAACTTAAAAACTAAATAATAACTCTTCTTTTTACTTTTCTTCTTCACTTTTAAAACTTACTACTCTTTTTAACTCATATCTAAGCTCAAGACAAACTTAAAAACAAAATAATTACTCTTCTACCTTACTTTTCTTCTTCACTTTTAAAACTTAATACTCTTTATAACTCATATCTAAGCTCAAGACAAACTTAAAAAATAATAATTACTCTTCTTCTTTACTTTTCTTCTTCACTTTTAAAACTTACTACTCTTTATAACTCATATCTAAGCTCAAGACAAACTTAAAAAAATAATAACTCTTCTTCTTTACTTTTCTTCTTCACTTTTAAAACTTACTACTCTTTATAACTCTCATCTAAGCTCAAGACAAACTTAAAAAAATAATAACTCTTCTTCTTTACTTTTCTTCTTCACTATTAAAACTAACTACTCTTTATAACTCATATCTAAGCTCAAGACAAACTTAAAAAACTAAAATTACTCTTCTTTTCTTACTTTTCTTCTTCACTTTTAAAACTTACTACTCTTTATAACTCTCATCTAAGCTCAAGACAAACTTAAAAAAATAATAACTCTTCTTCTTTACTTTTCTTCTTCACTTTTAAAACTTACTACTCTTTTTAACTCATATCTAAGCTCAAGACAAACTTAAAAAACTAAATAATAACTCTTCTTCTTTACTTTTCTTCTTCACTATTAAAACTAACTACTCTTTATAACTCATATCTAAGCTCAAGACAAACTTAAAAACTAAATAATAACTCTTCTTTTTTACTTTTCTTCTTCACTTTTAAAACTAAATACTCTTTATAACTCATATCTAAGCTCAAGACAAACTTAAAAACAAAATAATTACTCTTCTTCTTTACTTTTCTTCTTCACTTTTAAAACTAAATACTCTTTATAACTCATATCTAAGCTCAAGACAAACTTAAAAACCAAATAATTACTCTTCTACCTTACTTTTTCTTCTTCACTTTTAAAACTTACTACTCTTTATAACTCATATCTAAGCTCAAGACAAACTTAAAAACAAAATAATTACTCTTCTACTTTACTTTTCTTCTTCACTTTTAAAACTTACTACTCTTTATAACTCTCATCTAAGCTCAAGACAAACTTAAAAAAATAATAACTCTTCTACCTTACTTTTCTTCTTCACTTTTAAAACTTACTACTCTTTATAACTCATATCTAAGCTCAAGACAAACTTAAAAACTAAATAATAACTCTTCTTTTTTACTTTTCTTCTTCACTTTTAAAACTTACTACTCTTTATAACTCATATCTAAGCTCAAGACAAACTTAAAAACAAAATAATTACTCTTCTACCTTACTTTTCTTCTTCACTTTTAAAACTTACTACTCTTTATAACTCATATCTAAGCTCAAGACAAACTTAAAAAAATAATAACTCTTCTTCTTTACTTTTCTTCTTCACTATTAAAACTAACTACTCTTTATAACTCATATCTAAGCTCAAGAAAAACTTAAAAAACTAAAATTACTCTTCTTTTCTTACTTTTCTTCTTCACTTTTAAAACTTACTACTCTTTATAACTCTCATCTAAGCTCAAGACAAACTTAAAAAAATAATAACTCTTCTTCTTTACTTTTCTTCTTCACTTTTAAAACTTACTACTCTTTTTAACTCATATCTAAGCTCAAGACAAACTTAAAAACAAAATAATAACTCTTCTTTTTTACTTTTCTTCTTCACTTTTAAAACTTACTACTCTTTTTAACTCATATCTAAGCTCAAGACAAACTTAAAAACAAAATAATAACTCTTCTTTTTACTTTTCTTCTTCACTTTTAAAACTTACTACTCTTTTTAACTCATATCTAAGCTCAAGACAAACTTAAAAACAAAATAATTACTCTTCTTTTTTACTTTTCTTCTTCACTTTTAAAACTTACTACTCTTTATAACTCTCATCTAAGCTCAAGACAAACTTAAAAAAATAATAACTCTTCTTCTTTACTTTTCTTCTTCACTTTTAAAACTAAATACTCTTTATAACTCATATCTAAGCTCAAGACAAACTTAAAAACAAAATAATTACTCTTCTACCTTACTTTTCTTCTTCACTTTTAAAACTTACTACTCTTTATAACTCATATCTAAGCTCAAGACAAACTTAAAAAAATAATAACTCTTCTTCTTTACTTTTCTTCTTCACTATTAAAACTTACTACTCTTTATAACTCTCATCTAAGCTCAAGACAAACTTAAAAAAATAATAACTCTTCTACCTTACTTTTCTTCTTCACTTTTAAAACTTACTACTCTTTTTAACTCATATCTAAGCTCAAGACAAACTTAAAAACAAAATAATTACTCTTCTACCTTACTTTTCTTCTTCACTTTTAAAACTTACTACTCTTTTTAACTCATATCTAAGCTCAAGACAAACTTAAAAAACTAAAATTACTCTTCTTCTTTACTTTTCTTCTTCACTATTAAAACTAACTACTCTTTATAACTCATATCTAAGCTCAAGACAAACTTAAAAACTAAATAATAACTCTTCTACCTTACTTTTCTTCTTCACTTTTAAAACTTACTACTCTTTATAACTCTCATCTAAGCTCAAGACAAACTTAAAAAAATAATAACTCTTCTTCTTTACTTTTCTTCTTCACTTTTAAAACTTACTACTCTTTTTAACTCATATCTAAGCTCAAGACAAACTTAAAAAGTAATAATTACTCTTCTACCTTACTTTTTCTTCTTCACTTTTAAAACTTAATACTCTTTATAACTCATATCTAAGTTCAAGACAAACTTAAAAACAAAATAATTACTCTTCTTTTTTACTTTTCTTCTTCACTTTTAAAACTAAATACTCTTTATAACTCATATCTAAGCTCAAGACAAACTTAAAAACAAAAATTACTCTTCTTCTTTACTTTTCTTCTTCACTTTTAAAACTTACTACTCTTTTTAACTCATATCTAAGCTCAAGACAAACTTAAAAACAAAATAATTACTCTTCTACCTTACTTTTCTTCTTCACTTTTAAAACTTACTACTCTTTATAACTCATATCTAAGCTCAAGACAAACTTAAAAAAATAATAACTCTTCTTCTTACTTTTCTTCTTCACTATTAAAACTAACTACTCTTTATAACTCATATCTAAGCTCAAGACAAACTTAAAAAACTAAAATTACTCTTCTTTTCTTACTTTTCTTCTTCACTTTTAAAACTTACTACTCTTTATAACTCTC